>RJWJ010042340.1:0-13078 GCA_004363605.1 Indri indri | reverse complement strand
GTTGAGGATCCCCAAAGTTTCCTGTGCACTGTGGGCTGGAATTGCTACCCTCTCTCTATGTCCCGCCTGTGCCTCCCGGTCCCTCCTGTGCGGCTAGGCCCCCTCCCCACCCCCACACAGCTCCCAGTGCCTGCCCACTCCCCACCTTTCCCAGGGTGTCCTTCCCAGTGGAGGTGAACTTACTTTCTCCTTTGTTCCCTGTCCTAAGAGATTCTTCAAGGCCTCCCCAATCCTTCCTCCCAGGTGACCCTTCTCATCTCCTTTCTCTCAACTTCCACTGTCTTAACCTTAATCACCCAAAACTCTTAACATTTAATTATTCTGGGTTTCATATGCTCTCATTTTGTCTCCCCAGGAACATTGCAAGCTGTTTCATAATAGGAATGTTGGTTCTTCTTTTTATTAATTATGTTTTAGTTAGCAAATAAAAATGGTGCATATTTATTGTGTACAATATGATGTTTTAAAATACATATGCATTGTGGAATGGTTAAGTCGAGCTAATTAACATGAGGCTCGCTCACAGTGGTAGCCCAGTTGTGCCCAGCAGCAGGCACTCACTGGGAACTAACTGGAGTGCTGACTCCACAGCTGTGAGGAGACCCAGTTCATGCCTTCAAAGAGCCTCTGCATTGATGAGGAAGGGAACAAACATTTGGCCCCATCTCCCTCATCTCTCTCAAGATCTGCTTCAGTCTGTTTTGTGCTGCTATAACAGAATACCTGAGACCAGGTGATTTCTAAAGAACAGAAATTTATTCCAATGGTTCTGGACTGGAGGCTGGGAAGTCTAAAATCAGGGCAGCCACAGTTTGGTATCTGGTAAGGGCCCCGTCTCTGCTTCCAAGATGGCTGTTTGAATGCTGCATCCTCCCGAGGGGATGAATGCTGTGTCCTCACATGGCAGAAGAGAAGGAGAAATTGAACCAACTCCATGAGCCCTTGGTATAGTGTCATTATCCAGTCATGGGGGCTCTGCCCACCTCTCATTAGGCCCCAACTCCCAACATTGTTGCATTGGGGATTTAATTTCAACACGAGATTTGGAGGTGACAAAAAACATTCGATATATAGCAAGGCCCTGGAGAGAAATAAGGAAAGTTGATTTTAAGTAGTAATGAAGAGAAAATTCTTGGACCCCACTTGAAATTCAAGAGATTAAGATTAGTGATGAAATTGTACCTTACTTATCACAATCAATTTTGAGCCCTTTAAAGCATGAAAATGTAAAATACCCTTAAGCTAGGCAACTTTTAATAAGATACACCTGGACCAATAATTTTCATCTCTCTTTTTCTTCTTTCTACATCATTTAAATGCTTTCTGTGTGTGACCATATCTACGATGATAATTTTTCAGATTCATCTTTTCTATTAAATTGTAAATTCTCTGAGAGTAATGACCATGCTGCTAACACCACTCACTGCTCTACCTGTAAAAATAGAAATGTTTAGGGTCTGATATCTGTGTGTCACTAACTCTGCTGATTTTGTATTTAAAAATGCCAGCAAAGTAAATGTTCTAATTGCATTTCTCAACCTTGGGTACAGCAGTAGGTGTCCGGAGCTAATTCCATTCCATCCATGAGGTAGACTAGAGAGGAGATGAGGATAGAGACAGACGAAGGAGTTTGGAGTAAGGAAAGCAAGGGTATTTGCAGAATTTGTCATCCCATAGATAGTTACTGAATGCCTACTATGTGTCAGGAACTCAGCTAGTCACCTGATAGTACAGCTATAAACAAGATCTCTAACCTCTTGGAGCTTGCTGCCCTGTCAGAGAGGCAGAGAGTACAGAATTATCTACTTAAAATGGGTTAAGAGCCACAAAAGAAAAATAACAGGGTGCTTTGGAGGCATGTAAGGGGAGAGAGGCTTCTTCCAGAGAGTTTCACTGAGAGATCCATGAGGATTCAGCTGGCCCGAAACTAATCTGAAATGCTTTTTCTCAGAGTCAGGGAGAAACACCATTCTCATGTCAGGAAGAATTTTCCAGCTTCGGGAACCAATGGCATATTTATAGCCTCTTTTACGTCAACTTGTCAGGCAGCATCTTTAACACAGCCTGCTCCCCAGAAGCATCTCATGCTTATTGCAGGCTGTGGTGACACTGAAGGCAGACATTCTGCGGTCTCCATTTCGGCATAGCAGGGGATGCTGGGAGTCAGTCTGCCTGTGGCATACTGTTAGCACAAGCATCCCGAGTGAGTCGAAAGACAACAGCAGTTCTGATTCCCTGGAGTCCAGAGGTACTTCTCTGGCCAACTGGTGTCCTGTGTAAACCTCTAGACCTTGGAACCGGATGTTGGTAACTGATCAAGAGGCTTAATTCTATGGTCTTATTTGTGTTTTCTGAATGGTGATGATGACATGCAATTTTGTAGACTCTAAATACACTTCCAAGGGTAGATTGTTACAAGTTTTGCTGCATTATAGAGTGTCAGGTCTAATTTGGAGGTGCAGTGATGCCTAACATTATTGGGGTGCTCTGTGTTAAGGAAGTGTGCACATAAAAAAGAGTTGAGAAATACTGTGCTGCAGAAGAGTGACGTCATTCACAAATGAAACCTCAGAATATTAAAATGAAGACTATGAAGAAAAGATCAATGGAAAGCCAGCCTTGGTTATGCAGCTACTTAGGCTTAGGAATCCAACCAAAAAGGTTCCACCATTGACTAGGTTGAATTAGCTCTCATTGGCAATCAAGGCAATTTGACTTTGTGCACAATTGCACGTAGGAAAGCCCAGGGTGAGAAATGACATAATGCTCTCTATGGAAAATCACAGATAGCCCATAGCCCATCTATAAACGCAATCCCAGTTTACTCTGTGCAGAGAAGAAACTGTATTCATGCAGCTGTGCTTTAATCCATCTCAGATCTTCTATTCAGAGGAATAGAGCTTTCTTTGGGCTTTGACAAGTGTCTGAAACCTGGATCCAGCGTAACTGCCTTTAAATGGGCTGGCATTCTAAATCATAACCCCTGCGAGAGTTGGAATTAGAGGGTGCGACTGCTTCCGTGAGTCAGGTAAGGCTTCACTAAGGAGGTGACATTCGAGCTGCATCTTTTATGCCCAGGGCACAGAGGTCGACGGGTGAGTGTTCTTTGCAGAGGGAGCAGTATGTGCTAAAGCACAGGGGTGTGGAATAGGTAGGGAACACCTAACAGCTAGGTGCCTCCAAGTAAGACCATGGCAGGGAGGGGTGGGAGAGGAGGCTTTACAGCTTCCCGTGCTGGCCTCAAGACTTTCTTCTGAAAGCAGCGAAGATGCACACAGGCTCTTTCAGCAGCAAAACGATAGACTCCAGTTTGTTTTTTGGAGAATTGCGGTGGCAAGTGAAGAATCCAGAGACAGTAAGAGTTATGATGAAGCCAGCGCAGGAGGTACTGAAAACCTAAGGCCTGTTTGGCAGTGGGGAGGAGAGGTGGGAACAGAGGGAAGAGCCGCTTAGGAGAGGTCTTGGTCGGAGCCCTCATCGGCAGAGAAAACAAATACTCTACAGAGGCAAGGCACATGTGCTGCAGGAGGCCAGATACTGAAAACTACCGCAGGGGATGTATTCATCTATGACTTGCATGCCCTTTGAGACCTTAGTACCTGGGATCTGGAGATTTTTCTCTTGAGCTCCAGGGCCAATGATGGGAGAATTTATTTAAGATTTATTATGCATCTAGCACTGTGCTAAGCATAAGAACCCTACTACTAGTGTTGCCTAATTGAATCCTTACTGCAAAGTAATGCTGTAACGTATTAGCGTGCTCTCCATTTTGCAGATGAGAAAACTGAGGTCTAAGAGACCTTCAAGCTTGGGTAGCAGATCTCAGAGCCCAACCTCTTCACCCCTATACTTACTGCCTGATAGAAGCATTTCTTTTGTTTCCCCATAGGTATATAAAAAAGAGAAAGTCGCAAACAGAACCTTCTCTCTCCTGGTTGCATCTTTCTCTTCTCCTTGGCTTATTAATGACCAACACCCTTTTGTTAGTTATCAAAACTAGAAAACACGAAAGTCTTGACTCCTCTTTCTCTCTCTTCCTCCTTGTGCTTCATCAGTTACTCACCAAACCTGAACCGTTTCTGCTCCTAAATACACCTCTACTGAGGTGTTACTTCACTGTGACCCAGTCCCCTCCCCCCGACGCCTCTGTCCCTTACGGGTGCTTTGCAGCTTTGCACAGTCTAGAAATTACTTCTCTCTTACCTTCGCCATTGGAGTGTAAATTCCTTAAAGGTAGGGACTGTGTTTTATGTAGGTATTTTGTATGTCTTATGGCCTCTAACATTCACTATGTCTTAGCAACAGTATAAACTTAAAATTACTTACCGATTGCTTTAGTCAAGGGAGCTCTTGATAATGAAACTTCTTTTTTTTGGAGACAGGGTCTTGCTCTGTCACCCAGGCCGAAGTGTAGTGGCTTCATCACTGCAGCCTCAAACTCCTGAGCTCAAGCAATCCTCCTGCCTCAGCTTCCCGAGTAGCTGGGACTACAGGTGCACATCACCATGCCTGGCTAATTTTTAAAATTTTTTGTAGAGATGGGGTCTCACTTTATGTTATGCAGCCTGGTCTTGAACTCCTGGGCTCAAGCGATCTTCCTAACTTGGCCTCCCAAGGTGCTGGGATTACAGGAGTGAGCCACTGCACCCAGCCTATAATGAAATTTTTGTTATGTTTTACTATTTGTTTATTTTTTAGGTAACCCAGATTGCATGAATAGCTGGGGATGTGTATGCTGCAGAATGGCCAGCAGGTTTTGTATGAGTTTGATAAAATCAATAGGTTAGACATTGAACCAAGGATTGGTTTCCAGATCTTCTCAAAAGGACAGATTTCTACAGGAAGGCTTGGGAAAAAAACATTTGGGCTTCATATGCGACTCGGGTCTTAGGAAGTTTCAAGGCTTAGTGTGGGGTATGAAGCACTGGAGACCAAAGTCAACAAACCCCATAGATAAGAGTGTAGAGAACATATTCCAACTTCAGGGGATATAAGCTGGATTACTATTAATAGACATTACCCAAAAAGAAGATCTGTTCTTTTTTCTCTCACATTCTCCATCCACTTGGCCTTTTAAAATTACATGTGACATTGTTTGCGTTTTTAATTAAGAAGGGAAATAAGTTTCATATTAAATTACTTTAAAATTTGCAGGCATTATCTTCACAATGAAATAGCCCCATCTTATTTACAAGTGAAATTTTAATTGTCTCGGCTTTTCTTGTCTGTGTTTAGTGATCATTTTAAATCTATCACATGATCTCCATTTTTGTTTTTTCTGTCGTTTTGGAAACTTTATTATAGCATCTGTTGTCGAGAGCTAATGTCCTGCTCAATCATTAGAATTGCCGGCAGAGTACGGGCCTGTGCTGAAGAGTTTTCATGCTGCAAAAACTTACTAATTTGAATTCCACTGCTTTAGATTTGTGATAATTTAGGCCTGGCAAGTGTGACTGACATTGAGAAGAACATCTGGCCCTTAAGGTACAAAATTGTCATTTTTTTTCACTAATTTTCAGAATGGTAGAGTTGAAGGAACAGAAGCCTTCTTCACAGATGCCTCAGTTGACAGATGAAATGAAAGTACAGAGGGTGAAGAAACACTTCAGAGTGGCGAAGCCCTGGTCCTCTAGCCGCAGATTCCCATGATACCGTGTGCAGAAGAGATGACTTTTTCTTAGTTCCTAAATCATTTTGACTTCGAACCCTGTGTTGATGTAAGCAAGCCTTTCTTTCCCACCATTTCCTAACTCCTACCCCATCTCACATTATTCTAACTGTGAAGTTATTCTTATTTGCCACCAGGGCTCTAATCAAGCCGAAAATGGTTTTGGAACCTTCACCATACTAGAAATGCGGCCTCTCAGGTTATGTTCTTCAAAGACATCCCTGAAGTGGCCACTTCCCAGTAGAATGGAAAGAAGGGAGAAACTGTTATGTCCCTTCTCCTTCCCAGCTGATGGTACAGCCTGTATTTTACAGATGTAAAATAATAGAACACAATAATGGCAATAATAATAACATAATATTTTTTAACTATATAATTAACTATAATTATTATTTACCATTGCTAACATTTATTGTTTGCTGTGTGTCGGGTACTGTTCTAAGTATTCTACATGTATTAACTCCCCTTTGTAATGTCCTTTTGAGGTAGAACTATTATTAACCATAGTTCAAAGGTGAAGTAAGGCAGGCAGGATAGTGGGGGGCTCACAGGATCGATGCAGGGCTGGGGGACCACGCATGGAACTCAAGGCATCTTTCCGAGTTTATGAATGAATTTCTGGTCCGCACGCTATCCCTATGATGAATAATCTCCAACCAACTTTTAAACAATTGAATTGTTTATTCAAAATATAGTGCCCAGAGGAGATTATCCAATATTGGCCCAACATTTAATAGATAGCATACCCAAACCCTAGCTGAACTGCTCTCTTTGGCTCCTGGATTTACCCTTGTACTCATACTTAATGGAGAAGAGCTAATTTCTCCCAGAAGAAGTTGGGGTGAATTAGGAAGGGAGAATGAATATTGGGCAGCTAAAAATGATAAATAGACTGATGATCTGTTACTGTCCCTTTTAGCCATGGGATTTTGTGACCCGGTGATTCAGTGCCATCTCTTGGTAGAACAGTTGAATGAATGAAATGGTGATTGAGTCCATGCCCAAAGCCTAGTGCCAGCAACTGGAGCTGTTGCTGCATCTATAGCCTGGGCCCTAAGACCCCACCACATGCTCTTGGAAAGGAGATAGGAAGAAAAGCTTGCTTTCCTAAAAAAAAGTACTTGAGCTAATTGCCATATTAATGTAAGCTATTTTCATGGGAAACGAATTTTATGTGTTGGGGTAGTGGGCCATATAAAAACTTTATTTTATCTTTAATTAGATGCTGGTTTTTAAGATGCCTTGGGCCATACTAATGTGCGAAGAGTAAATTTGGAACGTGTTGGGGTTTTATAAGGATTTATTATGTGAAAGCAGCTCCTTGCTTCACTATAGTTTTTCTTAGTGCTTGATCACTTGAGCTGACACACATGGGACTGAATTTTGTACTCAGGACACAACCCCACATCTGTTCATGTGTTTCAGGCTAGATCCAATGTTTGTACAGGAAATGTCGTGAATATAGACTACCCACTCGCACACACTCCTCCCCTCCCTGTTTGGGCTCTGCAGTAAACGTCATCTTGAGTGGCCAGCCCGAGTAGGCAGTGAGGATGTCAGTGGTCTTGTGGAGCTGCAGTCACATGCCAGTGTAGAAGGGACACGTGCTTTGAAGCCACATATCTGGGTCGGCTCACAGATGCTCTGTTCATTTTTTTAAATTCTCTTTTCTCTCTGTGTTTCGTTTTAGGTATTTCCTATTGCTTTTTCTTCAGTTCACCAATCTTTGCTTCTTCAGTGTCAGCTCTGCTGTTATCTTCCAGTAATTTTCCTATCGGACATTGCCATTTTCATCTCTAGAAGTTTGATTTTTAAAAACATATCTTCCATGTCTCTTCTTAAGTTTTTGAATATAAGGAAGAATAGGAGGAATACAGTTACAACAACTACTGTGCTTCACTATTCGCCCCTCCCTCCCACAGCCCCTGTCGGCTACTGATCTCCTACTGGCTCCATAGTTCTGCCTTTTCCAGAATGCCGTATAGCTGGAATCACACGGTCCTTTTCAGATTGGCTTCTTTCACTTAGTGATAAGCATCTAAGGTTCCTCCATGCCTTTTCATGGATTGATAGCTCATTTCATTTTAGCACTGAATATTTCAGTACCTGTGGTACTGTGGTACAGTTTGCTATTCTGTCCCATGAACTCTAGCTGCCTTGGTGTCCCCTTGCTTTATTGCCTTAACTTAAGAGGGTCGAATGCATTCTGCCTTGGTCCTTCTTCCTTGTGTTGCTACCTGAATACTGTGGTACTGAAATATTCAGTACTACATGTACTGAATATGATATTTCAGTATCTACATGTACCACAATTTATCCATTTACCTACTGAAGGACGTCTTAGTTGCTTCCAAGTTGTATAGTTCTGAATAAAACTGTTAAAAAAATATATGTGCAAATTTTTGTGTGGGAATAAATTTTCAACTCCTCTAGGTAGGTACTATTACTAGATTGTATACTAAGAGTACATTTAGTTTTGTGGAAACTGTCAGACTGCCTTCCAAAGTGGCTTTTGCATTCCTACCGGCAGTAAATGAGAGTTCCTGTTGCTCTACTTCCTCGTCAGCATTTGGTGTTGTCAGTGTTCTCGATTTTGGCCATTCTAATAGATATGTGTAGCGGTATCTCATTGTTTTAATTTGCATTTCCATGATAATATATGATGCAGAGCATCTTTTCATATGCCTATTTGCCATCTGTATATCTTCTTTGGTGAGGTGTCTGTTGCTTGGTAATTTTTGATTGATTTAATTAATTAAATATAATTTAATTTTGGATGCCAGACAATGTGAATTTTATCTTGTTGGGTGCTTGCTATTGTTGGGTGTATTCCTGTAAATATTCTTACACTTTGCTCTAGCATGTAGGTAAGTTACTTGAAGACAGTTTGATCCTTTCAAGTCTCACTTTTATGATTTGTTCAGCAGCTCTAGGGCAGTTGTCATTCTGGGACTAATTATTCCCTCCTATTGAGACGGGGCCATCCTGAGAACTCTACCTAATGCCCTGTGAATTGAGTTTTTCCAGTCTGGCTGGAAAACAGGGACTCTGAATGTCCACCACTGTTCCCTCTAACCCCGTGGTTCTTTCTTCACACCCAGTTTACTCGCATGCACATAATTCTCAGTTCTCTGCTGAATACTTGAGAGACGTCTTCTGCAGATCCTGTCTTTCCGGGGTGATCTCAGTACAGTTTGCTATTCTGTCCCATGAACTCTAGCTGCCTTGGTGTCCCCTTGCTTTATTGCCTTAACTTAAGAGGGTCGAATGCATTCTGCCTTGGTCCTTCTTCCTTATGTTGCTACCTGGAAACTTTCTCAAAACAGTAAGTTGGGGCACTAGTAGGCCTCACCTCATTTGTTTTTTTTTTTTTTTGTTTTTTGTTTTTTTCCTCTCAGGAATAAGTATCTTGCATTGCCTGATATCTATTGTCTTGAAAAATATTGTTTTATGTATTTTGGGATGTGTGTGTGTGTGTGTGTATATATATACGTGTTTCAGATCAGAGATTAAATCCAGTACCATCTTGACTGGAAGCCCAGTATATTAATGGGAAGTAGGTGATGGGGGAGGTAGGGTATCATTCAAGGACTCGCAGCCTCCTGGCTTGTTAGTTATTGATTTCACCCCCAAATAAAGTTCTCATAGTAAATTATTTCTATGTAAGTTAGTGCTCTTTTCTTTCCTTTTTTTTTTTTTAATAGAGCAGTGTGTTAGCATATTTAGGGTTTCTCATTTATTCACATTTTCACAAATACTCATTGAGCATCTACGAGATGCCATATACTCTGTGAGGCATTGGCAGTACAAAGAGTGACATGTGGTTCCTGCCTCAGACTAACTGTGATGTGATCACCGATTGACAGTTGCCCCAGAGGCACTCAGGACCCAATTTCTTGCATGTAGCCCATGAACTGCCTTTTTGACTGGAGAAAGTACTCTTACAGGAGGAAGAAAGATAGTATTTGAGTAGCAAGTCCCTTGGGTAATGCCTGGGAAATAGTGAGTGCTCAATAAATATGTGTTTGAATATGTGAATGAATGAATAAAAAATATCTGTGAATTTAATAATCATATTGATTTTAGGACCATATTTAGCTCACTATGACTTAAAGGGATTTGAAAATATACTCTACCATCTCACTTGAAAAGCAGTTTAATTGGAACTATGCATTGCACCCCTGATATGCTCCAGGCACTGTGCTTGGCCTGGGACAGTGGCAGTGAGTGAGGCAGGTTCCTGTCCACTAAGCTCACAGTCTAGGACTGTGCAAAGTACCAGCTGTGTCAGAGCCCCTAGGAGGGCACTTAACCCAGACTCATGGGGTCAGTGAGGGCTTCTAGGAGGAGGTGATGGCTAAGCTGCAGCCTGAACAGGTGATACATTTGGGGAAGAGACACATTTTGAATTAGGCAGTTCTTCTATGGCCCAAACTATAGCCTTGGAAGCTAGAGTCAGCCTTCTGCATATAATGCCTACTTCTGTTCTGACTAATGGCTTTTGTATAAATTTGGGTGAGCTGTAAAGGTGAAATCACTTTCTAATCATGTATAGTGCAATATCCTGGCAGTACCTAGTTGCAATGAAAAGACCTAAAGTTCTGTTCCCTTTAATGCAAAATCCATTTTAAAAGTATCACAGCAGAGGGCTGGGCACAGAGGGCCAAGGTCTTAACAAATGCTTGTTTAATTGAAATGAGGACATAAACTCCAAGAGGTGGTAGGGAGAGAAGTTGGGGAATCTGCTGACTCCCTCCTCTCAGTTCTGGGCTGCTGCTCGAGTTCATCTTTCTTCAGTTCGTCCAGCTCTGCGACAAAGGAGTGCTTCAGTTCAGCAGAGCAACATTGAGCTTGCACGCATGCTGAGCAGGAGGGCTGTCGAGAGAGACCATGTAGTAAATACAGAGCACTCATTGAAATGCCAAGTGTCACTACTTTGGCATTTAATTATCTGACTTGCTGGCAGCTAGAAGTAGGGAAGCAAGCAGAAAAAAAAAAAAAAAAAAAGGAGAAGAAGAAGAAAAGGCAATGAGGGAAGAAGGCAGAACTGGACAGTGATCTGATGTAGACAGTGGGGCCAGGAGCAATACTTTCTAGGCACATTCTTAAAAACCATTTACCTTGTGTTTACCAGTTAGAACCACCTACCTACACTTTTTAAAAAGAAATCTCAATTAAAATGCCTTCTGATTTTTTAAGAAATAACCTGAACATACAGAGTCACAATCAGTGAACTCATAAACTGAAGATCATTTTAGGTTATGTTCAGTGCAGGCTGTCAAAGGTGTCTAAACACACAGCAAGGTCATGTGGGAAAGAAACTGGAACAAAGCAATACCAGGGCTGTGCCAGCTCCACCAAATTTGAATTAAAATGACTTGGCAGCCTGCTGGTGTAGCTTACATCTCAGGGTGGAGTGAGAGATGTGGGCTCTGGAGGTAGCAGACAAGGAGTTTAATCCCAGTTCTGCCACTTGGATAGGGCGCGAACTTGGGTTTCTCAGTGTCTCGATACCCTCAGCACTTAAGTACTTCCTACCAGAAGCTTTCATTGTTTGGGGAATTATGCTGGCTTTAAAGTCACTTTATTTAGTGCCTAGCACAAAGCCGTTTACACTAGGGGTTGTGTTTGAAAATCCTTTTTTTTTAAACAGCAGAGCCCTTTTACTAAATGAAATATTATACAGGCACTGTGTCTGAAACCAGTAGGAAGCAGCCAGCTGCCCAGAGGAGTAAGATTGGCCTCGTCCCACTCTAGACACCAACATGTCTTTCTTCAAATGTCACTTCTTCTGGGAGACCTCCTCTGACCCCCACACTCCTAAATAGCAAGCCCTCCCCACCCCATCCTCTCCCTGCCTCTATAGGAGACACCATTATCTGCCATACTGTATATGACCTATTTAGCTGTTGGTCTGCCCCTCCCGCACCAGGATATACGCCACATGACAATGGGGACTTTATCTGTTGTGTTCTCTGCTGTATCCCTAGTTCCTCCAAAGATATCATCTGGAATCCAGTAATTGTCTTTTTAAAGTAGGCATTCAATAATTATCTTCTTTAGTGAATGACTCTTAGGTAGTGGCCGAGATTGATAGATATGGATCCTACTCTGATAGTCTAGCGTTAGGAAAAAACTGGTAACCAGGCATCCATCAAACTGGGTGATAAGTGTTGTGCCAGGTGAAGTATGGAGTGTTGTGGGAACATAAAGGAAAGGCCTGAACATAGACGTAAGGGGTCCAGGAAGGCTTCCTGAAGGTGTTACTCAGAGCAGTTAGGAAACCGGGGCACATAGAGGATAAGTCATTGTCCCAAAGTCACATAGCCTGAAAAGCGGTAGAGCTGGTGCAGAACAATGACATGGCATTAGCACATGGGCCTTGGTCCCCATTCTAAGCATGTGTTGTTTACATACTGCAGAAGTTGGTCAGCGTTAACACTTAACAAGAAGGGCTGTAGTCATGTCCGTAGGGAGTCAATACAACCTTGGGTATATCATTGAGGATTGACCAAAACCGGGTAACTTGCAGGGATTGGGTCCAGAGATTGTTCAAATTATTCGGGAGAGTGACAAATAGCATTGCAGAGGAAGTGGAGATGAAATTGTGGGTTTGCGTGATGCTGTGAAAGTGATAGGAACAGGTTTAGGGTGTTTTGTCAGGATCTGATCCAGAAGATGCTTCTGAAAAACATATTCCATGCCCATTAAAACAGTAATATCATATACAGTTTTCTCTTGGTGTATGTCAGAGATTGGTTCTAGGACCTACTTGGGGTATAAAAATCTGTAGATATTCAAGTCTCTGATAGAAAATGGTGTAGTATTTGCATAGCACCTACATACATCCTCTTGTATACTTTAAATCATCTCTAGATTATTTATAATACCTAATATGATGTGAATGCTATGTAAATAATTATACTGTATTTTATTGTAGTATTGTTATTTTTTATTTTTGAATATTTTCACTCTAAGGTTGATTGAATCCATACATGTGGACCTCACACAAAATCTTTTTTAAAAATGCAGATACTTTGTTTGATCTAGGAGTTCCCAGCTCTAAGAATTTATCCAAAGATAATTTATTCTATTATAATAATCAAATTTTATATACATGTATGTATAGTACATGTTTGTCTATAAAGATTACTCTATATTAATATTAATATGTATATGTACATATATGCATATGATTGCAAAATATTTTGAGGCTATCTAAATGTCCAACGAAAGGGGATTAATTAAATAATTTATGTATTATCCATACAATATAATATTATATATTATATAATTGTTAAAATGGTGACATTGATATATATTTATCTACATGGAAAGATAATAACCATAGATTATTGAGCAGAAAACCTTACAAGTATGTATAGTGTGATTTCATTTTTAAAGAAAGGT
>RJWJ010042339.1:0-13092 GCA_004363605.1 Indri indri | reverse complement strand
TTCACCGTCCCACTCACGCACAGGCATTAACTGAGGGTCTGCTGTGGGCCAGGCTCCGTCGTCGGGATGTCAGGGGTACAGGAGGGAGCAAGACAGGCACACCTGCCCACCCCTGGTGGAGGAGGCAGATGTCACACAAGCAAAAACTGTCCTCATCATAAATCCCCACCTCTGTGCATTTGCTCCTGTTATCCCTTTGACTCATCAGCCTATCTATTGACCTATGTATCACCTATGTCTGTGGAATTCTGGACACATGACTGTAGTCAGGGAAACTGAGGCCAAGACCAGACAGAGACACTGTGCAAGCCCTCCTCCTCCTCTTCCTCCTCCTCCGGCGTCCCCATCTCAGCAGTGCCCCCACCCCCACCCCCAGGCCTAAAACTTATGCATCGTCCTTCTTTCCTTCCTTCCTCCCACTCTCCCTTGAAGTCAGTCGCCGAGGCCTATTGACTCTCAATCCTGAACTCCCCTCCCCTCTGCCTGGTTCTGTGCAGCGTCCTCTCTCCTGGTCCACTGGGTCACTGTCTTCAGTGTCTCCATCTCCTATCTAGCCCCATGCAGGTGGAGCCAGATACGACCCTACGGTTCTTCTGCTCAAAATCTTTTAACAGCCACCCAGTAGACTCAGATCCCCAAACTCCCCCATACAGCACCAAGGCCACCTATAACCCAGCTTCCAGTCACATCTCTGACCTCTGACCTTCTCTCTTGAGGTCCCCAGGGCACCGGGTTCTCTCCTAGGGCCTCTGTTCATGCTGTTTCCTGCACCTGGTGCACTTTCCTCCCTTCCTATGGTCTACTTCCTACTTTTTCAAGACCTCACACAGGCCTTCCAGGAAGACTTTCCTGATCCCCAGGCTGGGTTATACCCCACACCACGCACTCACTCACTGCCCCCTCCCTCTCCCCTCAACACTGCTGGTTGGTGGCGGCTTTCCTCCACACAGTGATGCGGGGATCCAGGCTCCTTCCGTCTTGTGGCTCACATCCTGCCCTACTCCAAAGTCTCAGACTCTTCTGCTTCCAGAAGAATGGAGTGGAGTGGAGAAGACACACACAACCTTGGCCCCAAAGAGACACACACATGGCTTCTCCCAACCCACTGGTGAGAACTCGTCACATGGCCCAGATGCCAGGGGGGCTGGGAGACGCAGGTGCTGCCTGGGCAGCCCCTTCCCAGCCACATCCCAGCACAGCCCCCACGTCCGTCACCACCTTGCCATCATCGTGGCTTCAGCTTGCTTGAGCTGCCACCACAAGGTACAACAAGCTGGGTGCCTCAGAACAACAGAAGTACATTGTCTCAGAGTCTGGAGGCCAGAAGTCCCAAGCCAAGGTGTCAGCAGGGCCATGCTCCCTCTGAGCACACTGGGGAAGGATCTGTTCAGGCCTGTCTCCGAAATTCTGGTAGCCTCAGGTGTTCCTTGGCTTGTAGATGGCCAGCTCCTCCCTGCATCTCCTCACACCATCGTCCCTCTGTACCGTCTCTGCATCCCAATGTCCTCTGTTCATAAGGACAGCAAGCACATCGGAGCAGGGCTCACTCTAATGACCTCGTTTTAACTTGATCCCTCTGCAAAGGCCCTGTGTTCAAGTAAGCACACACTCTGAGGTACTGGGGGTTAGGACTTGAACAAATATCTTTTGGTTGGGGGGACAAAAGTCAACTTCCAACAGCTATCATCTCACTTTATGAGCGACTCCACGGCCATTTTTACCATCATCATCAACTACATCTTCTGGGGTCCTGGCAGAGAGGGTGGTTACAGGGTTGGACAGAAGTGGATTCCAGTCCTTTCCACAGGAAAGGGCATCTTCGTTCATAATCTTCCGGGAGGAGGCGATGCCTGCTGCAAGGTCTGGAAACCGCAGGAAGCGGCCATGGGAAGGGGGACATGCCCCAGGCACAGGAAACAGCAGGCGCCCAGGCCTGGGAGGGGGGCTCTGTCCCCGGTGGGGCAGAATGGAGGGGGCTGAGGAAGGACGGGAGCTCAGAACAGGGCATTTCCAGCTGCTCTTCAATGTCAAGGTTTTGAAATGTGATGATCAAAAAGAAAAGAGATTCAGTTGAAACGGAAACATGCTATATGGAGAAAATGGAAACCCCACGTCCTTTCAAGACATGTGTCGTGTCTCACAGCTCCTTAAAGGAATCTCCTCGTAAACGCAGCGATGCTAACTGAGATGATGGAGATGAGCGAGCGCTGAGCCTGGGGCCCGCCAGGAACTGTAGCCAGTCACCGTAAATCTCACTGCTCCGGGGCGCGGCCAGAGAAGAGGATCTCACACTGAAAATGGGGGCCTGGGAGGACCCAGCAGACCCCCTGACCACCGACCCGCTCAGTGACCCTGGGGAAGTCCCTTGTGGACCCCACGCCTCCATTCCCTCCCTGCCTCCAGCAGCCACGACCGCCCCCCAGTCCCCTCCCAGGTCCAGAAGGGAAAAGGCACGGGGCAGGCCCGGGCCGTGCAGGGAAGAAGAGACACGGGATTTATCGCCCTTGTAAGGGCCCGGGTGGCGGCCAGAGGTCCCCTTCCCCAGGCGTTGGTTACTGTTTGCTGCGTCCCTGCTGAGAGCCGGGCCAGGGAACCCAGTGCTTACCCGACAACGCCAAGCAGGAGGCAGCTTTCCTCCACGCAGCGACTCAGGGCCCGAGGACGAGGGTCACAAGGAGAGAGTCTGCCACGACTTCAGAGATGCTGGAGCGGGTGGGAGACTCACAGTCTGGAAGAGTCCCTCGCGTGCGCCCTTTCTTCACGTGAGATTGCCCGTCTGTCCCTCACAGCAAACCCACACGGTCCTCACTTTGCAGGTGAGGAAATGGAGACTGGGAGGTTAAGGGTCATGCCCAAGTCACACAGCGGGAGAGTGGCCGGGACTCGAACCCAGACCTCCTGCCTCCAAAGCTGGTGCCTGCTCAGCCTCGCGCTGGAGCTCCTTACGAGCAGGCGCCTCCCCTCCAGCCTGCACGCTCCTTCAGGCAGCAGCTCTGCTGCATTCACCTCTGGGTCCCTCTTGTGGTGGTTCCCAAACCCAGGGCCAAGGAACCCCTGCATCAGCCTCCCCAGAGAAGCTCACTAAGGATGCAGCTTCCCCGGCCCCACCCACAGCTCCTGCCTGAGCCTCTCCGGGGGTGAGGGCCCAGCTTCTGCAGTTTTTTAGAACCTTCCGCAAGGGGGTTATGTGCACGGACCCTGCCCTAAAGCCCTTACTGCCATTCTCTGACTATGTGTTCGGGCCTGTGGGGCAGGCACTGTGCTGAGCGCTTTACACACAGCGAGTCAGGCAAACCTCACAGCTGCCCTGTGGGGTCAGCACTGCTATGTCCCCATCTTACAGACAAGGAAACTGAGGCTTGGGCTGGTTAAATAATTTGCCCAGTGTCACCTAGTTTAGTGAGCCGGGATTTAGACATAGGCTGCCTGTCTCCAGAGTCCGTGCCACTAACGCCTGTGCTAATGCTCATGCTAACATGCATCCCATAATGAGAATAACAGCAACGCCCAGCACTGACCAAGCACCTTGCAGCTGTGTCTCCCGAATCTCACATCTGCTCTGGGAGGCAGGTATTACCATTAACCCACTTATATTCAGAGGGGCTAAGTAGCCTACCCGATGTCACACAGCTGGTACTTTTCAGAGCACAGATTCGAACACAGCCCTTTCTCTGCTCCTCTCCAGCCATGGATCTCAATGGCTCATCACAGACAAAGTGATGTAACATTTCCTGAGCATTTGCTAAGTGCCAGGCACGTAGCGCTCAGCCCAGCGCCTGACACAGTCTGCACTCAGAACACATCTGTCGATGGGCTCGCTCCACATATGTGAACAGAGTAAGGCCCAAAAAAACACATAAGTACCCAAGGAGATCTAGTTTCCATTTTACAAAAAGGGCGACTGAGGCTCAGGGCGATCAAGTGACTTGGAAGGGGCAGGGGCAGGGTTCGACAGGACCAGGTTCGTGCAGCAGCGGCAAGGATGGTGTAAGTGTAGAGAGGAGGGGTCTCGTGGCATAGAGCCCCGCTGACCAGCGATGGCACGGTGGCTTTGCCGAGGCCCAAGGCCAGTTGTATCCAGAAAGGCTATTTTAATGCCCTGTAACCGAACAAGGTCCTGTCACTCAGGCCTGTGTGTGATCAGAAGCTGTGACTGCGGTATGTGCTTCAACCGCGGCTCATCCCCTAAAGTCCCCTGACCTGGGCTGGTGGCCCCCTGCAGCGGGGCCTAGTCTCTGCCGCAGCATGTCCTTCCGGGCCTCACCTGGCCGCGGCTGCCACACCTCTGGATAGGGCCACTGACCACTGCCTGTGCTAGGGACGCATTGGTCATAAAGTCCATTCTCCTGGGCTGGACTCTGCCTCTTGGAGGCTCCTTTTGAAGGTCCAGGCTCTGCATTTGGGGACAACACAGAACAAGTGGAATCACGCACCCAACAGGTTTCAGATAACGTCAACCACGCCAATAGCACCAACACTGATAAACCATCATTTATTGGGTGCTCACTGCCCACCAGACACCATAGAGAAAAACTCACTCCCGTCATCTCTTCAAGCCTCTTGACAACCTGGGAGGCAGGAGCAGTTATTACCCAATTGTGCAAAGAGGAAACTGAGGCTCCTAGAAGTTAAAGAGTTTGCCCAAGATCATGCAAAATTGAGCGCTCCGTAAACACTAGCTGATGCTACCCTCTTCTCCCTGCCCCTCCCTTGGTCCTGCTGACACCCTGCTGGGAACCCTTTCTTAATTCTCCTAAAATCCTAGAATGGCCCTTGAGCTGAGGAACCAACCAAACCTGAGACCTCATTTGCCCCTGAATTCTCATCACGTTCAATGATGAATGTCATTAATATATGTCACTTTGAGCTGTGGCTTTATTTACTTGGCGTCTGAACATCATTATAGATACAAAGGTCATGATAATTTACAAGACTGTTGTGACTGTTAAAATAGATTATCAATGACGTAGGCACAAAGTCAGGAGAAAACAGAGACACCAAGGTGATTCTGATCTCTTGCACTATTGCCACCTCCTGTCCACTTCCCATTCGCAGCCGTCAAAGCACGTTTTGCTCTGGACACCCCCTCCCCAACCCTCTGACACAGTCACGATCAGACCCACCCTTTGCAGACGAGGAAACTGATGCCCAGTCGAGAGTGACTAAGATGACTCAGCCAGCGAAGGGCAGAGCCCAGAAGTGGACCCGGGTTGTCTGATGCCGAACACAGTGGGCGTTTCCCTGCACCGTGGTCCTCACTTGTTCCAAGGATCAAATCCAAGGTTTCCTCTCAACTGCAAATCTGACCTTCTTTGCTCTACTTTGGGATACCAAAGCTAGACCCTGTAAACATTTTTCCTTTGCCAGCTGGCTTGATGATGGTTTTTGTCAATGGAAGGTGCTAGAAGGAAACAGCAAGAACACAGCAGGAGGATGTGCTTTCACAGCTGTTCCAGAGGTGCTGCCTTCTGTGCAGTAGGAGGCCCAGGAGGCTCACCCAGGGGCTGAGCAGCCAAGCTCCAGCCACCATGCTTGTCACCGCCCAGCCCATGGATCCTAGGGGACCCTCCAGATCTTCCCCCCGCCAAGCTTCTCCACCAGCTGGACCAGCTCTGGGAGAGCCCTGCAGCAACTTCCTTTGCCTGGGCAGAAGCTGTGTGCTCCTGTGGTAGCCACACCCTCTAAAGAAATCTGCATTTTGGCATTGGCGGGAAAGTGGTGGAGAGGACCCTTCTAAGCTCTTGCTTCTGCCCTGGCTGGTTCTTCCGTAGCCCTAGAGGTAGGAGATGTTTTCTGTGTTTGCTATTTCTAGACCCCTTCCTATTCTCTAGCCTTTTAATAGTTTACTAGTTAATAATTCTTTCTATCAAATTTTTTCTGTTCAAATTTCTAGCATGGTTTCTGTCTCCTCATTGGAGTGGTTCCAGGAGACAGAGCTTCAGAGACGGCATCTTGACACTGGTTTCGTCTTACCCTTGGACTTGAGCTGGGCTCCTTGATAATGGGAAGCGGGATGCTAATAATTTACGGCATGCAGTGGGGTCATAATTAATCAAGTTATCGCCACGGGTAGATTGTGATGAAGTGCCAACTGAAGCAAGTGCCTTGGAGTACAAGGGCCCCTTCAGCAGGACCACCATGGCAACGATGACAATTTCAAGAACAGCAGTGTGTGATGATGAAAGCTCCTGAGTGCACTAAAACATGTACAGAAAGAAGCAATAAGCTCAGTTCCTTAAACTCTTCGCTCAAATCATTATCTGAGAACCAGGGAGAACCCACGACAGCCCTAAAAGATTTCATACTTTTTATAGGCACGGGACAGATATTGCTGAAAATCAAATATAATTTAATTGCGTGGATTATAGAATAACAACATCAGTTGAATTCACGTAAACAAGTCCCTCCTCCTCCCTCATAGAACAGCAAATCAGAGATGGGAACTGAGGCAGAAACTTCTGGACAATATTCCCAAGAGGGCAGAGGCTCCTACTTCAAGGATCACTGGGGAAATGGGGAGAGGGAGAGAATGGTGTCCCCATTACCCCAACTACTCATATGACACCAGTGTGGCCACTGACCGCAGGCCATGCAGCAGATGAGGTGGGCTGAACTTCTTCCCAGGTCCAAGATGGCTGCAGGTGCACCCGCCCCCTCCCCTCCCCTCGGGAGAGCACACCGGAGCACGGAGCACGAGGGACGAGGTGAGACAGACAGACAGTCTTCCCGGCTCCTGGGAAAACCCACCCCCAGGGCTTCCTGGAACGGTTATGAGCGGTTTCCCAAAAGAGAAAGAGCTTCGGCTCTTTGTGCCCTGGGCGGATTGATCTTTCTCTTTGTATGTCAAGCTCAAGTGCCAAGTTTAATGCAGAGAACACTTTACACTCGGATGTCAGACAAGAATGGGGTCAGTAAGGGCTAATGGGGACTAATTCCATCCACGGATGTGGTCACAGCCACTGCCAAGGGAGGGCTCCAGCAGCCAGAGCCTGTCCAGCGCTCGGCCGTGACAGTAAGGGTTTGAGTCGGGCTCATTGCTGCAGCCAGTGCCTAGCTCTGGATTCTCGTCCTTACCCCATGGGCTGCCATGAGTCTGGCTCTGACCTGTCCAAATCCAGGTGTGTGGAACCCCAGGGAACAAGGTCAATTAAGAAGTCATGCCACCACCATGCTGGCAACCTGGTGATGCACCTTCAAGGGGGACCACAAAGAATCACGATGGCCTTGGCAAGTCCTTGGAAGTGGTGGAGGGTCTGAACACTGGCTCACTGTGGATCCCAAACCTCCCTGCTCCAATGCCTTCCAGGGCTCCCCCAGCCCTGTCTGGAGAGACAGGACTTCTCCAGGGCCCACCCTTGTTCACCCAACTCCCCTTCACTTTACCTGCTCCAGCCACAGTTGCCTCCTGGTCGGGCTGACCTGCTGCCTCAGGGCCTTTGCACATACTACTCCTGTTGCCTCAAATGAGACTTTTTCTCCCCTCTTGTCTGAGAAACAGCTATTCATCACTTCCTCAAGAAAGTCTTGCCTGACCACTTCCTGCAGCTGCAACTGTGCACCATTTATGATTGACTTTTCATACTGTCTGCTCCGACCGTAGTCTGAACTCCAGGAGGGCAGGAACCATATCTGATTCTTCTATTGTGTCCTCAGCACCCACCACAGTGACTCTCACAGAGTGAGCATCCCATAAACATTAAGTGAACGAATGAATGAACAAGGAGTTTCAGCAGTAACTACCACAGACCGACGAGGCTCTGCCAATGCAAACATTAACTATCTAAATATTCAGGTGGTCTCACTATCCTGCGGGGTCCCAGAGCTAAGAGGTGACCCGAGAGAGCACCCTGGGACACCCAAATGAAGACAGTACAAGAACCACACACCCGAGTCAAGGTTGGGAAAGATGGTGGGGAAACAGGTCTTGGGGGAGGGAGGGACGGTGGAGGGGATAGAATGGACCCTTCTCCTCCCCCCACCCCACAGCCAGCCCCACCCCGATTCCCAGAAACACCCCTCTCCTCTACATTCCTGAGGGGGGGCGTCTGCCAGTGCCCCGCTCAATAGATTCTCCCGTCTTCCTTTAGTAACTGAGCCTCAAATTGCAGCTTTGTACCTGGCTGCTCAGAACAAAGACGACATTTCCCAAGGCCGGGAAACCTTCACCCCAGCCCATTCAGCTGCCTTGAGTTGGACGCGGAGAGTCCACAGAGCAGGGGAAGGGGGAAGGCAGGGAAATTTCTGGGCCACTGACGGGGAGGACGGCGACAGCTATCCAGGAGCCCACCCATCACACTCGCAAGAGAACCCTCTGTCCGGACAGCGGACTCAGGGACCCCGCCCCCCTTCCCGCAGGGCACGCTCCGGCCCTCCCCAGCCAGGCCTCGCGGAGTCGTCCAATAAATCCGACATTTAGATAAGTGGGTAGGGCTCGGGGACTTCAACATACATTTTCCTGAAATCCAACTGCAATAAAAGAGAAAGATGGGCCGGCTCACTCCAGATAAGCACCGCCAAAGAAGTAATTAGCCCACTTCTGGTCCTGAGCGAGGATGCTGGTGGCGGAGGCGCCTGCCCAGGTGGTTCATCAGCCCGAGATTTATGGACTCCCCAGGAAATCCTCTGTACAAAGTGCCCCCCCCAGTTCACTCAAGACAATGCTATTAGGTGTTGTCAGGATTATTGCTCTTCTCTGCCATCCCCAAGTAGGGGAGCAGGCACCACACTGTCAATACTGATTTGCTGCTGCCAATCCAGAACAGAAAGCTCCATGAGTGAGCCAATTGTTTCCAACTTCCGAAACCTCCCAGGGCCTTGGTTCCCCCCCTCCGCCCCCCCATCACTGAGCTATGGGAGTCACATGAGGCAGCGAGCCTGGCTTTGTGCTTGTAGGGGATAAGGCCATGTCATGTAGAAAGGACCACACGCCTCAGTTTCCTCATCTGAAATGGGAGCAAAGGTGCGGGATGATGAGGGCTCTCCCTTTCTCTGCTGTTTGAAAATCTTTTTTAAAATCGGCACGTATTTCACCTGTATGGAGAAAACTAAGCACGGCGGAAATATAAATAAATAAAGTGAAGATGCAAGTGGGTGCACCGTCGGGTCGCAGTGAGGGTTAAACAAGGGAATGCCAGCACCCACGGTGCAGTGCCGGCGGCTGCCAGGCCCCTCCGCTCACGTGGCTGGTGGTGGTCTGGCTGCTGCTGCTGGAACTCAGAGTGGCATGTTGGCCCAGACAGATGCCTGGCAGACCTTTTGACGCCATTTCTAGTCCCTGAAATCCGTCTTTGTGGGTCACTCTGGGACTGGCAACCTTTGATGTTAAACCTTCAGGAGGACGGGAGGTGGCTGCAGTGGCCCTTCTCTCCTCCACGGCCCCCATACCTTCAGTCACTCATTCACTCGTTCATTCACTCATTCAGGCACCAGGAGCATTTATTTAGCACATTATTGTCCTGGCCGGGTCCTCCGGGAGCTCCGTGCCTGGCGGGTGAGGACCACACAGGGACACAGGAGGCTGGTGCAGTGGGAGGTGCTGGGGGAGCTCTGGGTAGGGTGTGTCCGAATCTGCCCCAGGGAGGTCAGGGAAGCCTCATGGAAGTGACATTGAACTCAACCAAAAAGGGCGAGTAGGAGTTTGTCAGGGGACGGGGTGGGAAGGGCACTCCAGCCAGGGGAACAGCACGTGCAAAGGCTCAGAGGCTTGGGAGCATTTGGCCTGTTCGAGGAGGAGCACGTGGCTGGAACAGCTGCAGGATGGGTGCGGTTTCAGGGCGGGGCAAGAGGTGAGAGATGAGGCTGGGAGGCTGGTGCTGGGGTCCCTTCCCCTGTCCCCATGAATGGTGCCTGCAGGATTCTTTCTGTGTCTGAGTTCACGTCCCAGCTCTGCTCTTGACCCACTGTGTGACTCTGGGCCAGTGGCTTCACCTCCCTGAGCCTCAATTCTTCTGTGATAAAATGAAGATGAGATGTGCCTCATGAGCTTGTAAAAGGAGTAAAGACCTCATTCATTCATTCATTCATTTGCTCACTCAGCATGTGCTTATCGGGTGGCTCCTCTGTACCCAGCTCTGTGCCAGACATGGGGCCACAGCAGAGGACAACGCAGACCTGACCTCACACGACTAAGTCTCGTGAGAGATACGATTGCTAAATAACCACTAATAAATGCATGAGTACAGAATTTGATGAACAAACTGACAGGCGACTAAAGAACATGGGGAACGGTGAGAACAGGGGCCTCCCCTTGACTTGGACGATGGAGGGTGTCAGGGAAGACTGCTGTGAGGACATGGGCGAGCCGGGCAGAGGGCCAGGCATGGGCCTCTCCAGACGGAGGGGCCGGGGTGTGGGGCCCGGGGAGGCCCAGCCAGTTGTGTTGAAGGAACACCGACTGGGCCATCATGGCTGGGGCAGGTGAGCGAGGGGCAGAGATGGGGGGTGGACTATGAGCGGTGGGCAGGGGCCGGGTCGTGGCGCCCGCCCACAGAGCTGAGGAGCGCAGATGCATCCTGAGGAAGGGACCGTCTGTAACCCTGAACCTGTCACTGCTGCATTTGCTCTGAGCCCTCAGCATTCCACGGCTGGTGTGACCTGCTGTCGCTGTGGAGGCAGCTAGTGGTGACTCTAATGTGACCCCCTGGACATGGCCACACTGGCCTGGCCACTGGGTGAGGAGGCGGCTGCCCAGGGAAGGGGAGAGCTTTCTCCCTGGGGCCTCCCACCCTGCATCCTCTGCCCCGTCCCTCTCCCTCCCTGCCCCTCGGGGCCTCTCTTCGCCCTTATCCAGGGCTCCAGTCAGCAAGGAGGCACGCGGGCACGGCCAGCTCCGGACCAGACAGACCTCAAATGCCAGCGCCGTCTCCTACCAGCCATGAGACCTCCCACGATGACATCACCTCTTGAGGCCTCAGTCCCCTCATCTGTAATAACAGTTCCTTCCTCATAGAATTAAATAAGATAAGGCATAGCATTGTGCAGAGTAAACAGGAGGCACTCAATAGTTGGCCACTACTGTTAATCTGACCAGTATTTAGATCCACCAGAGCCCCTGGCAGGTCCTCCTGCCAGCTGCCTCCTCTTCCTGGCAGGCTCCACTCCCCCACCTGGGCTCTGGGCTCTTGACCTTGCCCCAGAGAATCAGGAGCTTTAGCCAAGTGCCAGGCTCAGCTGCGAGCTCAACGGCTGGCATGGGGGCGCTCAATGCACAAGGTCAGGACATTGTTGGAACAGCCTCCTCCCTCCTGCTGCCCAGTGCTGCTGCCTTGCCTGGGGCCAGGCCCTCTGCTGCTCAGGGCATCCCTCCCCAGCCCGCAGCTCTGCTCAAAGTTCCACCCCAAGCCTCAGCCCCATGTCTGGGGCCTGATGCATCCTGAAGCCCTCTGCAACGCTGACTGTCACCTGGACGCACATGTGTCACCTCCTCTGAATCCCACCTTCCTGCACTCTCTGACAGCCTTGTCATTTCATTTGGGGCTTCCAGGGCTCACTGTATTCTGGGCTGCAAACCGCTGGTGTCCGGGCCTTAGGAAACCTAGGTCTTTGCCGTGGGGACTGGAGCTTCTCCTCCCATCTCATGCCACCTCCACTCTTGGACTCTTCCTGCTGGCCAGAGTCCACACCTGCCCTGTCCCCCTGGAGAAAATGCAAACGATGGGGGGAAGAGGCAGGCCTGGGGGCAAAACATGCCCGTGTGAAGGCCCTGCTGACTTCCTGGTGCTGCCCAGTCTCAGAATGAGGCTGTTTCCCAGAAAAAGAAACTGAAAGAAGAAGGTAACAGCTGTAAGTGGTCAACCCAAACTTCAGAAATTTAAAATAAAAAATAAGCACATGAATATTTACAATAGCATCATAAATAAGAAAATACATTAATAAATAATAAATAAATTTAAGAAAAGAAGGGCAAGACTTGTACACTGAAAACTACAAAACACTGCTAAGATCGATTAAGGAAGATCTAAATAAATGGAGAGACATTTCGTGTCCATGGGCTTTAAGATTCCATGTTGTCAAGATGGCAATTCTCCCCAGATTGATCTAAGCATTAAATGCAATCCATACCAAAATCCCAGTAAGCTTTTTTTTGAAGAAATTGACAAACTGACCCTAAAATGTAGATGGATTTGAAAATGCAAAGGACCAGGAATAGACCAAACACTTTTGAAAAAGAATAAGGTTGGAGGACTTACACTATCCAACGTTAAAACTTACTATAAAGCCACATTAATCAAAACAGTGCAGCATTGGTACAAAGATAGGCATATAGATCAATGGAAAGGAACTGAGAGTCCAAAAACAACCCCGTAAGTTTATGGTCAATTGATTTTCAACAAAGATGCCAAGACATTTATGGTCAATTGATCTTTAACAAAGATACCATGACAATTCATTGAGGAAAGGACAACTTCGCCAACAAATGGTGCTGGGTCAATTGGAAATCCACTTGACCTTAAACCCTCATCTCATGGTACACACAAAAAATAACTGGAAGTGGATCAAAGACTTAAATGTAAAATCTAAAACTATAAAATTTCTAGAGGAAAACAAAGAAGTAAATCTTCATGACCTCGTGTTATGCAAAGAGTTCTTAGAAATGCCACTGAAAGCATGATCCAGAAAAAAATCAGTAAATTACTCTATCAGAATTAAAAGGTTTTGTTTCAAAGGATATCATTTAAAAAATGAAAAGACAAGCCACAGACTAGGAGGAAACATTTGTAAATAATATATCCGATAAAGGACTTTTATCCAGAGTGTATCAAGAATAATTACAATTTGATAAGAAGATGAACAACCCAATAAAAAATAGAGGCCAGACGCAGTGGCTCACGCCTGAAATCCTAACATTCTGGGAGGCCAAGGTGGGAAGATTGCTTGAGGTCAGGAGTTCAGGACCAGCTTGAGCAAGAGGGAGATCCCTATCTCTACTAAAAATAGAAAAAAATCATCCAGGTGTGGTGATGCATGCCTGTAGTCCCAGCTACTCAGGAGGCTGAGGCAGGAGGATCACTTGAGCTCAGGAGTTTGAGGTTGCTGTGAGCTAGGGTGATGCCATGGCACTCTAGCCCAGGTGACAGAGAGAGACTGTGTCTC
>RJWJ010042338.1:0-13084 GCA_004363605.1 Indri indri | reverse complement strand
CTTTCTCCCCTATGGTCTATTCTCCATGCAATACCCACAGGGATTCTTTAAATACAAGTCACTTCAAACCACTCTCTGCTAAGACCCTCCAGTGGCTTCCCAACTCAGAGTAGCATCCAAAGACTCCACGGCCTTCGAGGCCCCACCTGGCCTGACCTCACCCACCCTAACGGACCTCATCCCCCCACTGCAGCCACACCGGCATCCTCACTGTCCCTCTGTTCATTCACAAAGCATGAGCTTTGCTCTTCCCTCTGCCTGGAATGTTCTTCTCCCTGGTATCTGTACAGTTTGCTCTCTCACTCTGTTGAGGTTTCTGCTCAAAGGCAACCTGTTAGAAATGTCTTCCCTGTCAACATCAACTAAAATAGCATTCCTTTAACCTTCTATCACTCTTACCCTGCTCTAGTTTTTCATCTGTAAGACTTATCACCATCCGACATTCTATATTTTTACTTATTTGTTTATGGTCTGTCTCCTTATACTAGAATGTCAGCGCCACGAGGACGTGGACTGTCTTTTGTTCACTGTGGTTAACGGTGCCTGACATACGTTAAGTGTTCAATAAATGCCTGTTAAATGAATGAATGAATGACCCAACGAGCAAACAGGAATGATGAGATGTCAAAGCAGCAAGGCAGTGATGGCGTGCTGGATGCACCGACATTAAATGACCCCATGATGAGGCTGAAAAGGGACGGGCAGAGGAAGAGCGAATGGCACGCGTGATGTCAAAAGCCAGGGAAGGGATGAATTTCAAAGACAGGAGAGAGAGATCAGAGGTGACGGCCGAGAGAGGTCAAGTGAGATAACACCTGAAAATCACTCACGGGATCAGCTCTAGAAATGTATAGCTGAGCTCACAAGAGTGGTTTCAGCGGTGTGGAAGCCAGATGGCAGTGGGCTGAGAAAAGAGTAGAAACTAAACCAGTGGAGGCAGCCGGTGTAGATCAACCTTCCAAGAACAGGGGAAGGTCCTAGAGCTGGGGCCGAGGAGCCTGGGGGGAGGACAGAGACAGAAGGACCTGGTGCTTTGACAGCGTCTGCTAACATCGGGGGTGAGCCATGTGGACACGTAACCACTGTGCCAGCCTTCTGACGGGTCTCCCTGCCCTGGTCTCCCATCTCCACACCATCTTGTGCTGAGGCCAAATGAATCTCCCTGAAGCACAGACCCTGTCCACTCCCAAGCTCAACAACTACCAAAAATGCCCCCATGCCTGCAGATAAAACTCACTTTTTAGCATTTAAGATTTCCCACAACCTGACTCTGACCAATTTCTCTCTGTCTCCTCTTCTTACCCTCAGATGCCACTTTGCATGAAGCCTCCCTGATCTCCCAGGAGGAAGCCAGTTCCTCTTTCCAACTACTGTGAACTCAGACCTCTGATTGTCCTTCAACCCCAGTGTCCTTCTACCATGTGACATCATTTACATACATTGCCTCTAAGACACCACCAGTTCTTTGAGGGCTGCGTCTATGTCTGACTTATCTTTATGTCTTTACAAGGAAGGTACTCAAATATGTGGGCAAATAAATGAATAACCAAACAAATCAATCCTACTCTGTGCTTTGGCGCTTGGAATAAATTTACCCTGGAGCCATGTGAATGAAATCAAAACCTGGCAGACAACAGTATGGCCAGGGGCCAGGGTGGCTGCCTTGCCGCAGCACCCTGTAGTTAGAAACCTGACTTTGCAGACCGATAGAGGCTGGACTTGAATGAAGGTGGCACAGAGCCAAATGACTATGTCATGCTACCTCTTATGCTCACAGGCAGAGGCGTTCAAAGACAAAATCACTGCACTGAAATCCTCTAACCACCTGTGCTGCTCTCACAGCTTAATGAGTGAAATGAAGCCAGCCCAGGTTTCCAGTTTAGCTGGGCCACTTACTTCCTAGTTCTGCACTCTTAGGAGATTCACTAAGCCCTTCTGGGTCTCAGTTTCTCCCAACTTCCTCTGCCAAACTCATGGGGCGTTATGAGGGTCTAATGGACGTGAAAGGGCAGCCACAGTCTGTGAAACGCTGTTATAAACACGGAAATGAGAATTTCAACAAGTCCCCACAGTGTGTTCACTGAAACAGCCACTTTCTTCCAAATGCTGGTGAAGCCAGTGTCTCTGAGGACCAGAAAGAGCATTTTCAAGTTTTCCAGGTCAGTTTTAGTCAGACATACTGAATCTTCTTGCCTTAAAAACATAAAATTCGGCCGGGCGCGGTGGCTCACGCCTGTAATCCTAGCACTCTGGGAGGCCAAGGCAGGCGGATTGTTTGAGCTCAGGAGTTCGAGACCAGCCTGAGCAAGAGCAAGACCCCCGTCTCTACTAAAAATAGAAAGAAATTGGCCAAACAACTAAAAATATACAGAAAAAATTAGCCGGGCATGGTGGCGCATGCCTGTAGTCCCAGCTACTCGGGAGGCTGAGGCAGGAGGATTGCTTGAGCCCAGGAGTTTGAGGTTGCTGTGAGCTAGGCTGATGCCACGGCACTCTAGCCCGGGCAACGGAGTAAGACTCGGTCTCAAAAAAAAAAAAAAAACAAAAACAAAAACAAAACGTAAAATTAAAGTCTCAAGACAGCCATTTAATAATGAACAAAAGCAGTTGATCTCTCCTTATCTAAAAGACTTTCAGTATTAAACTGAAAGGTGAACGAGAAATGTGATCTCTTGATCTTTTGGCTTGAGGTTCTGGAAGGCACCTTTCATCAGGAAGGTGGCAGCCAAGTATATTTCTGTCTCCTGCAAGACACCTTACAACACAATTACCTCACCTGTTCGGAGTGTTAACTATGTTAACTCATCTCTCAGAATTATTCAAGGAAACAACCAAGTTCTCTTAAAACAAAAAAGCCTACGAAGGATATAAAAAATGAACTTACATGAAACAAACACCAGACGTAAAATATTCTCAAGCGGACAGCATCCCCAACTACACCCTATTCACCGAGTGCTTAGTATGTGCCAGGCACCATGGCGGATGCAGAGCAGTGTAAGTCTGGTGTGTATCTATACAAAACACATTGTCATACATGAGAAACAACTCCAAAAAGTTTCTCATTTGGTCCTCACAAAGACTCTGAGAGAAAGGCAGGGCAGGGGTGATTAACCCCATTTTACAGGTGACACAACAGGCTCAAAGAGATTCAGTGATCTCACCAAGGTCCCACTGCCGGTTAGTGGAAGAGAGTGGGTTCTTTCCATGTCTCCAAACTGCGCTCAACATGCTCATAGTCTAGTTGTAGAGGTAAAACACGAACATGCATGAAGAAACAATGCCCTGCATACAGCAGGTGCTCGATCAATGCCTATTAGTGGTAGTGGTGGTGGCAAAGATGGCGGTGATGATGGTAGTGACAATGACAACGACGATGGTGATGTGATCGTGATGACGGGAGAACGCAGGGCACAGACGGTGTGTGCCACGTGGCCAGCAGAGATGATGAATGCTAACGGAGCTCACCTGAGTCCTCTCCATACCAGTCCGTTGGAACATCCATCATGGAACCCATGGCCACTCCTGCACCCTCCGGTCTTCCCTCCAGACCCCGAGAAAAGTGACGGTCCACGTCGTCTTTGCTCTGGACAGCACTGTTGCGCAAGAGTGCCTCCAGGAACTGCTTCACGTGGTAGTTACTGTAAGCCAAGTCAACGACCTGCCCACTAGGCAAGCCCTCCTCCCCATGGGCCAGGCTCAGTGGCGCAGCATAATGCTGCAGCGGGTCACTGACTTCCACCTCAGCCTTGTCAGCGTCAAATTCCACCTTGGGTTCTATCTGTCTGGATAGAGTAGAGAGGTCACTGTCAACTGAGCCACCGCCCTGGCTGTCTTTCACCACCAGTTCCAAGGGGTGGCCATCTCCGCAGTCACCGCAAGGGGACTCTCTTGGGCAGTCCACACTCTCTTCTCCCTCGGCTGGAGAGGAGACCAAGCTCTTGGTACCACAGGAGGTCCCCTCTCTGCTCGAACCGGGGCTTCCACTGTCAACCTGATGAGCTGCCGCCGCTGCTGCTGCTGCAGCTGCCGCCGCCGCTGCTGCCATCGCTGCAGCCACAGCAGCCTCCTTCTCCATCTTTCTGCAAATATCAAGGGATGACCTGATGTATGTCTTGCAGAAGTTCACCACGTCATTCATCTGCAGGTAGCTGGCAGCCGACATTACTTCAATCACGTTCTCCCCACACAAATCCAACTTCCCAGAATAAAGGAAATCTAAGATGATGGAGAAGGCGTCAGAGGTGACAATGTCCAATGAGGCGGTGCTATGCCGCCCACTGTCCTGGATATAGTGAATGAGCAGGGCTCGGAAGTAGCCACTGTTAGCAAATAAAATGTTCCTGTGGGCCTTGAAGATCCGCCCTTCCACAATGATGCTGCAGTCACAGAAGAAGTCCCTCTTTCGCTGTTCATTCAGCTCCCCCAAGAGCTTGGCATAATAGGATTGCATCTCCATTGCTCCGCCAGCTGCTGCCGCTCTGGAGTAGCCTGTATCTCTGCCAAGATTTTTCTTAAGTTAATTCACAAATTCTAACCTTACAAATAAAGATGTTCATTTTTAATTTAAAAAAAATTCTTCCCAAACCACTGGTTCAATAGTGTCTTTATGATATGGGCTATTTTAGATCTAACAAAAATCAGAGGTTATCAAACTGGGTTAATTTATGAAAAACAGTCAAAAATAACACAGCTAACTATATGTGAGCACAGTACTTAGTGTTTTATGTGGATTCTTTCAATTAATTTATTTTCTTTTTTATTTTTAGAAACAGGGCTTTGCTGTGTCTCCCGGGCTAGAGTGCAGTGGTGCAATCATAGCTCACTGTAACCTTGAACTCCTGGACTCAAGTGATCCTCCTTCCTCAGCCTCTTGAGTAGCTAGGACTACAGGCGTGCATCACCACGCCTGGCTAATTTTTTTTTTATTTTGTAGAGATAGGGTCTCGCTATGTTGCCCAGGCTGGTCTCTAACTTCTGGCCTCATGCAAACATCCTGCCTTGGCCTCCCAAAGCGCTAGGATTACAGGTATAAGCCACTGCACCTGGCCTCTTTCAATGAATTTTTATAAAAATATCATGAGTTAAATACTAACATTGTCCCTACTTTTCTGCTAAGGAAATTGAAGGTAGGAGGTGATCCAGCTGTAACAAAGCTTGGACTCAAATCTGGGTCTGCTGGCTTCCAGGGTCGATGTTCTTATATATATTACATTCTACTTTTGTCAAAGCTCAAAATATAGAAAATACCCAAATCTAAGAATTTTAATTTAGTCACCAGTGTACCAATCTGAAACTTTAAGACTGGCAAGTACAGTCTCAGCTCACTCCTTTTATTTTTATTATTCACTGATATATTTTGAGACAAGGTCTTGCTACATTGCCCAGGCGAGTCTTGAACTCCTGGTCTCAAACGATCCTCCTGCCTGGCCGAGTATTCCTTTCTTAACTGCTAAGCAGAACAAGTATAAGTCAAGTGTAAAATCCACTTGGTAGTGAGGAAGACAAAGATCCTGACCTCTTCCTCAAGCTCTCCTGTCCATTTCCTCCCATCACATAAACCACAGAGGCATCCATCAGCTGCTACCCCTGTACTTAGCTCAGAGAAGTGCCTACCACCAAGTACATTAGCTCCCTCTGTTGGAATCACAAAAGGTCACAAAAGCCCTAGTTAGAGCTGCCAGCCATTGCTAAGGAAGTGGTTTACCACTCTTCCTTTCCACGAATGGAGCACACCAATACCTCGCCCAGCTAGAAATCAAGCATCCTTTCCCCCTAAAGGGTCTCCTGGCCAAATGGATTCCCCAAGGCCTATGCATTAACTGCACAGACTTTACTCATCAAACACCCACCACAACCTTAATAAACGGCAAGTTACACCTATGTAAATTATAGCAATTTACACCTGTGTGTACTTTATACATACTTATAACAAGTGATAGAATAAGTTTAGAAACTAGAGAACCAATTAGGGAGCAAAGTAAAGAGAAGCCTAGGTAAATATAGTAAACTGACAAAAGTGCGAACTGACAGCTAGGAAAAAGTCCAAAAGTTGTAAAAGTAGACCTAGGAATTTTTTCAAAATATCAGCCAGAGGCCATTTAACTTCTATATATTCAAAATGGCCTAAGGACATCACTAAATTATAGCCTGGGGCTATACCTGATGGGCTATGGGCATGAAGAAGATGCCTATCTTCTTATATTCATTTTAAATTCAAGGAAATTATGTCATAATTTTAGGAACTTTTTTCATCCAAAGTAGTTAAATTTAACATTCTGGTTCAAAAAGGAAGAGAACTGTCAGGTATCTGAAAAATTCTACTGTTCCCAAATAAATCAGCCCTGAAAGTTTTCACAGGACTGAAGCTTCCGCTGTCACTCTCCCCTCTTCCCGCTGCTCCGACCAACTCTTCTCAGCAGTGTCTCCTACTGCCTTCGACGATCAAAATATTAAGGGAAATACAAGATATAAAAAAAGTTGCTCTTAAAAACTACACTTCATTCTTTCTCAGAATTGAAAGAAAACCTGTCAAATTGGTAAAATCACATTTTTGAATGTTATAACATCCAGCATTAGTGGGAATATAACTTGGAACACCATAGTAGAAGAGAATTTGGCAATATTTATCAAGACTTTAAATGTGGCCAGGTATGGTAGCTAACGCCTGTAATCCTAGCGCTTTAGGAGGCCAAGGCCGGAGGATCGCTTGAGGCCAGGAGTTCGAGGTTGTACTGAACTATGACGACGAGGACGCCACTGCACTCTAGCGTAGGCAACAGCCCAAGACCAAAAAAAAAAAAAAAGGACTTTAAATGTACACACCTTTTGCCTAGCAAGTTCATTGCTATGAATTTACTCTTTTAAATACATTCCCCAGAATACATCAAATCATAAGTTCAGAGATGTCTGTTGCACCAGGTTTTTGTACCAGTGCAAAAGTAGAAACAATTTGAATATCCGGCAATAGCGGACAGGTTAAATCAATGATATTACTATATAATCACACAATGGAATACTATGCAACCACGTAGAATTGTCTTTGTTCATGTGAAAGGGTCACTAGGATATAGTAAGAGGAAAAAAAGCAAGATGCAAAACAAAATGTACAGTATGATCCCATGTGTATATGCTTTTGCTGGTATATATATGAATTTTTTTCTGGAAGGTTATATAAGAGTTAACAGCAGATACCCTTGCAGATAGGGACTATGGGTAGGAAGTGTATGGAGGGACCTTCGCCTTTTGTTTTAAACCTTTCTGTATAGTTGCAGTGTTTTACTATGTGTATGTACTACTTTATTTTTTCTTTTTTAACTAAGAAAAAAAAGTAGGTTGGGCAGAAGGGTAAGGAGTTAGCAAACCAGGTAGATAAATATGTAAGTACGCACAACGCTTCTTAACTAGTACAATGGTCTGATCTCAGGGCTTCTTCCCAGGGTACCACTATCTTTCACTGGAAGATGTTCCTTTCCAGCAATAGTACCTAAAACCCACTGCTTTTGGCTTTCTCACTACAAATATTCTTGATTCGATTGGTTCATACAAACACTTCCCAACTTTTTTAAAGTCTACTCATAAACTTTCTTCAAAACTTTCCCCAGTCCTGCACTTGGTATATATTTATTGAATATTTGAAGTATTGAAGTATTTATTCATATCAACCTCACTTGCGTTCGAGCCCTGCATCCTAGGGCACGCTAAGGATCACCACTTCTCTCAGAAAAGCAGCTCTTAGGGTAGACCACTTTTTTTTTTCCAGCATATTAGTGGGGTACAAATGTTTAGGTTACCTATATTGCCTTTGCCCCACCTAAGTCAGAGCTTCAAGCGTGTCCATCCCCCAGCTGGTTCGCACTGCACCCATTAGGTGTGAATATGCCCATCCCCTCCTCCCCCCTCCCTGACACCCGATGAATGTTATATTACTATACGTGCACATAAGTGTTGACCAGTTAATACCAATTTGATGTGAGTACATGTGGGCTTGTTTTTCCATTCTTGTGATACTTCACTTAGTAGAATGGGTTCCAGCTCTATCCAGGATAATACAAGAGGTGCTAGATCACCATTGTTTTTGTGGCTCAGTAGAACTCCACGGTATACATATACCTCATTTTATTTATCCACTCATGTATTGATGGGCACTTGGGTTGGTTCCATATCCTTGCAATTGTGAATTGTGCTGCTGTAAACATTCTATTGCAGATTTTTTTTTATAGAATGTCTTTTTTTCCTTTGGGTAGATGCCCAGAAATGAGATTGCTGGATCAAATGGTAGTTCTACTTTTAGCTCTTTGAGGTATCTCCATATTACTTTCCACAGAGGTTGTATCAGACTGCTCTTATCCACACTCTGGCAGGGACTCTCCCAACCTTCCCTCAGCTCCAATCCAGTTTAACAGTTACTTGCTATTTGTGGTCCCCAGGTCCCCAACCCCCATCTGCCGGGGTTGTTAGGGACCGGGCGGCAGAGCCAACTCCCATCCCGTGGAAAAATTGTCTTCCGTGAAATTTAGGAAGGGGGGGCACAGCAGGAAGTGAGCAGCAGGGCGAGCGAGCAGAGCTTCATCTGTATTTACAGCCGCTGCCCATCGCTCACATCACCGCCTGAGCTCCGCCTTCCACGCCCCGCACCACCCCCAGCTCCGTGGAAAAGCTGTCTTCCATGAAATCAGTCCCGGTGCCAAAAAGTTTGGGGACTGCTGTCTACATGCAATGCCTGACACAGGAAGATGCCAGGAATAGAAAAAGGAATCAAGTATAGTGTGTGTCCTCCAGGAGACAGCAGATGCCAACACCACCACCTGCAATACAAACTCCCATACGCTCTTGAGAGACTCCCAGCCAATCACACAACTCTCTTGTTCAGGGGACAAAAGCAGCCTTGAATTCCATCCCATTCACCCTTTCTTACAAGGCTCCTTAGTCCCACCAACCTGAGAATAATAAAAACCTGCTCTTCAATTGTTAGCATTTACTGAGCACCACTCCTTGTGAAGCACCCTACAAAGTACTTTACAAGCACATGAATTTAACCTCACATCAACACAGTGCAGCAGATACTGCCATCACATCTTCCTTTTCAAAGGAGGAAACTGAGGTTCAAAGAGAAAGATAAACCCACGCTAGGACTGGAACCGAGATCCTATTGCTTCCCGAGTTGCCATCCTTAACCACTATGCAAACCGACCTTCCCAAACACTCCACGACACCGCGGGACAAATGGAGAAAGTCCTTTCTCCGACGCGTTGACTGGAGAAGAAACCAGTGCAGAAGAGTTTCCACTTCCACGGAAGAATTTCAGGGTCCACTGCATCTTTGGTTCACCCGCTAAATTACTCGCAAGACAGGGGACCTCCCCCTTCCAGAGCCAGGCGACCTGCGGAGGTCACTGGAACCAGCTACTGGGGACGGCCCCGGGCTCTCGAGGATGGGCCCCCAAGGCCCTGCCCCTCCCGCGGCCTCCCGCGGACAAAGTGACCATCGCTGCGGCGGGCACTGCCCCAGCCGGGCCGAGCCCTCGCGCCTGTGCACCATCCAACCATCGGAATGAGTCGAAGCCCCGACCGCGGGCTGGACGGCGCCGGGGCAGCCCAATGCCAGGAAGGGCGGGGGGGATCTGCCGCTGCACCCGCCCCTCCCCATGCTGGAGGGGAAGGAGAGGTCGGTCATCAGCGCGGGTTTGCGCGGGGTGGGTCCCGGGAGTTGCCAGGGCCGAGCGATCCAAAGGAGGACTGCTGAGAGGAGGCACCCCTGCCAGCTACCCACATGCCGGGCCAGCCTCCCGCGGTGCCCCGAATTCTCCCCAAGCCAATGAAGCGGCAGCGCGAACCCGCTTCTCAGCTCTCACCTTCCAGCGAGTTCCAGCCGCGCCGCCAAAGAGCTGCGCGCACCGACACGCCCCCTTTCATTCACCTGGCGCCCCCTTCGATGAGAGGCGGGGAGGCTGACCAATCGCAGACGCTCGGGGCTCAGGAAGGCGGGCCCTTGGCCAGCAGGTTGGTCAATGGCGCCGGCGCCCCCTCCGGAGGATGCGCTCTGAAGGCTCCGGTGCTCGCGGGGTGATGGGAGTTGTGGTCTCAGCGCTCGTTTTTCGGGTAAAGATATAGTGGACAAAACTACAAGTACCAAGATGCCAAAAAGGGCAAGGACCAGCGCTTGTAAAAGGCTACATCTCGGTTCGGTCCCACTTGAGGGACGTGCCAAGTATTCCTCTCTTTGTCCAGAGAGCTAAGAGCACGTCGTGGGCATTAATGCAGCCTAGAGAATAAAAGCTGTGACTTACCAGTCTGCACACATGTTACCTACCGGCGCTCTCCGCAGAAATCTGGAAATAAGCGAAATGGTTTAATCAACAGGTTTTTATTGCACGTCCGCAATACACCTTCACTAAGCGGCGGTTACAAAAGATAAAAGATACAACTCTCTTCCCTTGACAGGCTTTCAGGTTCATATATACTAGTGAAACAGTTAACTAGCAGTACACGGAGCTAAGTAACAGTACAGGCGCGTTCTGAGACAGCTGTGAACAAGTCATCCAGCACAGGGTACATGGGCCGTAGTCATAAAATCTGGGACCTGCAATTTGGAGCTTGGATGCAGGAGACGTGGAATTCATACCTCACGGTGGGTTCCAGGTACAGTTGCAGTTAAGGTGGAGGCACCAATGACGTGACTTCGCATGTTCGAAGACACAAAAGGCCGAGCCTGGAGAAGCTTGGTGCTCCTCCCTTCTGATGCCCTCTCCACTGCCATGGTGATGCTCAAAAGTCCTCAGGCCCTGGGCCGGCCTTTGGGAACTGGCCAGCAAGGGAGCCACACTGAGAGGGAAGATGCAACTGCTGCCGTCCCTTTCTGGAATACGGGTATTCTTTTTACTGAGCACGTTCTTCTGTGGAACCTATCTGTCGTAGAGCCTTTGTACTAGCTCTGCCCCTGCCTGCAATGCCCTTCTGTTTCATCTCAGTGTGGCTCACTCCTGCCCATTAGGGTCTCAGCTGAGAGGTCACCAACTGAGAGAGGCCATCCCTGACCCTCAACTGAAAGTAGCCATTGAATCACTCTTTGTAATTCTTGGCTATGTGCTTCATCGATTTGCCCAAGGGAAATGAGAAAACATTGCAGCAGGCACCATTTGTTTTCCTTAATCATTTTGATTCTGTTCCTTAATCATTTTGATTAAAAATATCATAGGATATTTTTAGCTGAGTGTTATTAGTTTCTATCGCGCCAGAGTAATTGATTTATGTATCATGGTACAGCCCCCTCTCTGGTAGGTGATGAGTATTGAATACTAACTGGTGTTTGGAGACAGCTTCTTTCAAGAAGTTGTCCTTGTTCCAGAGTGCTACAAAAGACACATTAATGAAAACCTCTAGTGTGTAGGGACAAATTGTGGCTTTTGCACTCTAAAAAAGCAAAAACCAAATCCCCTACCCCTAACATCAGGACATGTTCTGTAGAAGCACTTGCTCCAGCTGGGTAAAGGAACGGTATCATGATGCCACCTGTTCCTAATGGTACAAGTACTTAACTCAGAATAGGACAATATAGATGTATTCCTCACAGAACCACAACAGTCCTCCCACTAATATATACACAGGGCCAAGGGCCTTGTACTTGAGTAGGGTGAGAAGCACACACTCCCTTTTGAGGCACAGCAATGCTTTGCATGAAAACACAGCAGGAGAAATGTATGATGTCCCCTTTTCTGATCTGTGGGAATGTATTCCTCAGGTGATGCCTGGTTAGGAATTATCAACCTACTGAAAATACAACATTTTTATTCCTTAGGTGGCCCAATCCGTAAGCTGTGAAAAGAAGTTTCTAGGAAGGAACCTAAGGATGGTATTTTGTGATGACATCCAGCAGGCTTCTCCCATGAGTCCGTTCTGACTGCATTATCTTCTGCACGGATGATGCCGAGATGTTCTGTTTCCCAACTTGGTGCCATATGGACTCTAGATGGAGATCTGCAGAGGCTATTAGTCCCAAGATTTTGGGTAAAACTAAATCATTGGACAGAGTTATCACAGGACACTGTGTATTTTCCCCACACTGAATAAGGAGTGACAACCATGCTACATGTTCAGGGCCACGGAGCACATATGGACATACAGACCCACCAGATTGTATACATTAATTATATTTGTCTCCCATTTGGGGAAGATGGGAAAAGGCTCTGCCCCTCACTAATGCTGTCTGTATTGCTCTCCAGAGCAGGAAAGCCCAGAACAATTGAAAATACACCACATCTGTAGCCACCCTGGAACGTCACACAGCATATTTTGATGTCAGGAAGAGGCTACCAATAAAACTTCTCCAGTCAGCATTCAGACGGTATTTGCAATGAACAAAAACTGAGGACATTCAAGGACTGTCACTGGGGAGACACACTATCGGTGCCCCCAGGATTTGGGTTGTGTGTGGCCTATTACAGGGACCAATTATGAGAAGATTATCATGGCAGCTGCTATGGTGCTAAACTTAAAACCACAGACAACTGTATTCTTTGTAGTATAATCTCTGCATTTACTGTGGCCAGCCACTGTCAACATCTAGCCTAGTGAGGAGCACCTGGAATGAAAGAGAGCTGCTTGAGGAACTATAGAAAATCCACCTCTTCTTGGGGGCTCCCTAAGTTTTTCCTTGAGAGTGGAGGTGTGCGATGTTTGAACAGCAGAGTCAGGAGGAGCTGGGCACTTCCCGACAACACATAAGAATAAAAGTTGCACATCTGGTCAGGAGGCATCTGATTTGTCAAGAGCAATACGGGAGAGTATGGATAACTTGTACTGCAACAGAGATGCACTCCACCTGCCCTTCTTCCAACAAGAAGCTGTAATGTCCTGGCCTATAATTGATACAAAAGGCAAAGCCAGCCGGGTGCGGTGGCTCACGCCTGTAATCCTAGCACTCTGGGAGGCTGAGGCGGGCAGATTGTTTGAGCTCAGGAGTTCGAAACCAGCCTGAGCAAGAGCGAGACCCCCGTCTCTACTAAAAATAGAAAGAAATTAATCGGACAACTAAATATATATAGAAAAAATTAGCCGGGCATGGTGGCACATGCCTGTAGTCCCAGCTA
>RJWJ010042337.1:0-13086 GCA_004363605.1 Indri indri | reverse complement strand
TTTTTTTTTTTGCCTCCCAAGAACTAATTTTGTCCCCCTTGGGGAGCATGTGATCGACACAAGAAACAAGTAAGCAATAAACAAAACAAAACAAAAAACTAAAAGAAATTGTCTTCGAAGAGAAATTGAAAAAGGCTAGAATTATTCTGGATTTATCTGTAAAAAAAAAAAAAATTATTTTCTGAGTTTTCTGGCAGCTGTTTTTTTTCAGAGTTGATTCTACACGTGTTTTAGATGGCAATGAATTCCATCAGGATGTTCCATTTCAAATCAGAGATGATCGAATCAGCATTCTGATTCACGGAGACAAGAAAATAAGATGGCTTTCAATGAAATAAAATTGTTTAGACTTTTAAAAATGCCTTCCACTCCTCAAAGCTGATGAAAACTGACGTCTTCCTGAGCATTTAAAAGAAGAAAGAAATCATGGGTCATGTGAAAATCCTACTTCACGTTTCTACATAGAACGTTTAGAGAAATATTTCTCCTCTTTTCAAAGTGTTTTCAAATCATGTGATTGAAGAGCAGTCCATGACTGACACTAGCTACTAAAACTACAGGGAAACTGAAACTATTCTGAAAAGGCATTGATCAGGGTCTAGGCCTAGTTACTGCGGGAAAGAAAGAAAGGGAGAAGGTGGGATTTTCAAATAGAAAAACTGGGTGAAGATCTAGAAGCCGCCGGAAGAAAGAGGGTGTTCAGAAAGATGCTCCAAATGTTGTCACAAAGGCTGGCAGACGACTGCGGGAGCCCTCCCGTATGCCACCCCACATCTGCCTCTTTGGCTAGAGGATTGCTGAGCTGAAGGCCGTTAAGATGACAGAGACACTAGAAAGCTCTCTGCCCTTCCTCTGATTGCCTAAGATTAGGATATAAATTTATGAAAACAATAGGTATCCCACGCCCTTTTCTACCAAGGGGAAGAAAGATTAGCCACCGAAGACAATTTTAGATCTTTTGGGCCTAGAGTTGGTATCAGAGGAATCTATGTTAACGAGCCTTTACCAACTAGCTTCTATCTGCCATTTATTTGCCCTCCACAAGTTGCCGCCCCTAGAGACTCAAAGTCCTTCCCTCTGTCTACACTTCTCTTCTTTGTCTAAGATGCTATATAAGTTGGAATTCAAAACCACTTCTTAGAGAACTCCCCATTCCCTGGGTGTCCCCCATGTACATATGAAATAAACATGTTAATAAACTTCGGTTTTTCTCTTGTTAATCTTCTTTTGTTACAGGGATCTGTTCCAAGTAAGAACTTATGGGGGTTGAAGCAAAAATCATTTTTCTTTTCCTACGACTCCTACTTAGTAACTTGGTCTGGGTTTCTGGAGAGGATTGGGGTGGTAGCTACAGGAAGACAGGCAAAGGAAACATTTTCTCAGTTAAATTTTTGGGCAATAGTTGTGTCACAGATTTTAAGTAATAGAACCAGAAAAAAATTTTAAGTATAGTTTTATTTTTTAACAGTTAAATTAAAATTTAGATGAGAAAATAGATGAGGGAATGCTTTTTATATAACCCAAACTTTCTCAGTTCTAGTTACATGATTAATGATTGGCCTCTACACCACTTAAAGAATATAGGAAATGTCTTATGTACATACGCCAGAGCCCAATAAATGTGAGACATAGATGCCACATCCTGTTTTCCTTCAAAATCCCAAAATTTCTACAATTTAATTATTAAAAGTAAAAAGTTTATACATTTTTATGCTTTTTTTTTAAAATTCATCAAATTTAATTAACTACAGACAAAAGGTCCAGAAATAGGAAGGAAAATTTTTTTGTGCAGTACTATATGCGGTAGAATGAACAATTCTATCTATAATTTCCAACAGAAATGTTTACTTAACAAAGACAAAACCATGAAAGAAAAAATAATAAATCTTAGGACTGTTCTTTGTCTCTTGAAAGTCCTGTGGGGAAAGAGCTGGAGTTTTAGGTGCAAAGTTCCAAGCTGAAACTCGCCCATCAGACCTTCCTTTGCAGAGGAAGCAGGTATTTCCCCTGCAACTTTGCAGAAATCTGAAAGGATCTGCTGTCCAAAACCGTCTTCTGTAGCAATGCCTGAAAGGTGTGAGTCACCTTAGTTAGAGGTTAGACCTTTTTTAAATTGAGAGATGGCAGTAAAAATTGGTCCTTTAATTTCTTCTCTGGTAAGAGGGACTCAGGTAACAGGAACCCCGAGCACCGGAGGGGAGGCCCAGGAAAGACAGGAGTGTGGCAGTTCAAATCTCGGGTTGTGAAGGTGAGATTTTCTCTGAAGCTTCACAGACTCACCCACTGCTAGGACTCACGCTGCAACCTGCCCACGGTACCTGAGAGGGGCAGTTCCATGCAAAAGAACCAGGAAAGACTCATTAGAATCCACTAAACAGACTTGTGCAAATGGGTGTTGGTAGATGGGAACATCTCGCTAAGGGGCTTTGCTATCCCCTTAAGTTGTGAAATCCGAATCCCAGCCTCAGAGAAACTGCGTGCACACCTGCAGTTGCTGGTGGCAAGGACTGCTCGGAGGCAGAGAAAAACCACCCATGAACATATTCATAAAATGCAATAACATTATTAAGTCAGACTGGCTTGTGTTTCATGTGGTCCATCGCTCATTTCTAGCTTTCCCATGAGCTTGGTTTTATTCGTGTTTTAATTAGCAACTTGTAAATGTTATGTGTTCCTCCTATAGAGAGTCAAATGAATGAAGTGTTTAGGGAGGGATTCCTTTGAATAAAAAAGTGATTAAAAGTTCTTTTAAGCATCGTCATCTGAAGGTACCAGGGTAGGGAGAGGCCAGGTATGGCCTCCTCCGCCTGGCAAGTCAGTGAAACTGGAACCCCAGTCACAGTGGGGTCAGAGGATGGGAGAAGGTGATGTCACCAGGTTCAGACCCAGACTCGATGGTGGGAGTCACTGGGCTGCAGCGGTGGCACCATTTCTACCAGGTGGCCAGTAGCTTATTCTCACTCTCGATTGGTAAAACCCGTGATTAATAAGTTCATGCAAACCCAAATTGTAAAGTCACAGCACGTATCTGAGATGTGAATGCCAATTGATGCTAAGAAGCTGAGGAAACAGAGAATCGTGAGAGGCATTTTGTTTTCTGAAGAAGGAGAGAGAATCTTTCGCTTATTTTGACTTTTGGGGAGATGGGAGCAGAAATGGGGGAAAGATTTTAAATTATAACACAAGTACACTACACACTATAGGTGGGGATTTAGCATTTGCATGGGTTTATAAAGAGTTTGTATTTTAAGTTTATTATTTTGGATAAATATCACCACATTTGCTAGACCATTTACAAGTCGAGATCTCAATTTCTTGCTTTTAATATACTGGGTGTCGGTGCATCTCATTTTACTTTCATTGCCTGTTTTTGCAGAAATTTCAGGTATTGTGTTTTAAAAATCAGCACATGTGGCAAATCTTTAAGACACTGACTCAATTTAATTGTCAAAGTCTTATCCATATCCTTCCTAAAACTGACCGAGGGTCCTACCCTGTGCTAAAAATTGTGGTAACATGCGCGGGAGACAGGACCGCAGCGGTGTGCGGGGCCGGCGAGCTCCGGCTCCTGAGAACTGGTTACGGGCACCTCTTCCCAGCACCGCAGTTTGTGATGTCACGTTGGCAGTTTAAAATTGGCCACACTGAGTATTTACACCACGGAAATTGGAAAACTCTACAAATTCCCCAAGCCCCAGCAGGTTGTTGAATATTTACACCCGCACACCACCGAGTAGGGGTGGGCATGGGTGGGCGAGTCATTTTCCCTAAGAGGGAATCCACGGAAAGCCTGGATTCCACCAAACTGTGGACAGCTCAGTTGAGTTGCCACCCAGGGGCAGCCTGAGTGTTCGGGAGCCGCTGTGAGGCTGTTGCTGCCCCAAGTGTTAAAAGAAAGCAGAAAAACCCAGCTTGATTTTCATCAAGATGCAAATGAACGTAGTTGTTCTCCAGACACTGGCTCTCTTTGGGAATCTGCTCAGCTAGTCCAGCTGAAAAAAAAAAAAAGGTGAGGAGACAAAACCTGCTGTAGAAGTGCCAGAGGCTGAAAAACCCCACACAGAAGGGGTGAACGCAAGTCTGATGCTTAAAAAAAAATCACATCCAAACTCCCCCTCCCCGTGTTCCCCCAAACCACACCGCTACAATCTGATGTCTTTCATAAATGATACCCTCTGGGCATTCGCAGCCTAACGAAATTACAGGAGGAGTAGGGCCCTTCCTACCACGTTGAAATGGCTCGTGAATTGTCATTCATTGCTCAGCCCTGCCACCGCTCTCTCCTACTTGGTTGGAAGAGCTATTTCATGCTTTCTGGTACGCCCACATCCTCTGCAGCCCAACCCAAACTGGCTTACCTTTAGCATCCTGGTGACTTGAAAGCTGTTTGAGAACTAGAAGAAGACAAGAGAACGGCTTCAGTGGAAATATCCCTTCTGGGCTGGTCGGGGCTAGTGGTTTCCATTGGAAATCAAAAAGCTGCAGTTTACCTTCAGCCGTGAGGTTGAATTCAGCAGTCACTTTTCCATAACTGTTCTTGATGCAGCAATAATAGAGGCCCTGGTCCTTCTGACTGGCTTGAACGATGGCAAAGGAAACCGTGGAATTGTCCCCTGCACTGCAATGGGGAACATTAACATCGACACGCTTCACCATGCCGAAGGTGCATTTTTCTCTAATACACGTTAAGGAGAAAGAGGCTAATGCCTCCCTGCACTCATGTTTTCAGCTGTTTGAATACTTTATTTATCCATAGGGGAGGGTCATCGCCTTTTAACTACACCCTCACTCCAATATGCTGCATGAATATGCAGAAACATTTGGGGGGTTTAACTGCCAGTAGTAGAGCAAAGAATTGGAACTGTGAATTCTGGGAACCGTTGTTAATGTTTCTGCTCAGAACTTCCCCTAGTTATATTAGTAATCCAGGTGTCCGGTGCTTGAAGGAAATCTTGTAACTTCTAACCCAAACCTAAACACAGATACAATAAAGGACAAGAGAAAGAGGTTCTTTGGTTTATACTGTGTAAAGATTCATGACCGAGGGCTCTTTTAAATAGCATACTATACTCCCCTATGAACATCATCCATCCATCCATTCACCCACCCAATAGTATTAGACTCCAGTCACTGTGCTATGAAAACAAAAACTGGTGGTGGTGGTGGTGGTGATCGTGATGATGAAAATGGCTAATGTGTACTGAGCACTTGGTATGTACCAGGCGTTGTGCTAAATCACTTACAGGTCTATTTCATGTTGTCCTCAGAACAGCCTAATGAGAGAAGTACGATTACTGTTCCCAGTTCACAGATGAGGAAACTGAGGCATAGAGAGATTTACACAAATGATCTTGACTTCGTTAAGCTGCCTTCCCACGTAAATGATGATTCCTGCCCTCAAATCTGGGATAATTTGAATTATGGTTAAAGCCACAACCTTTATTCCAAAGTCTCAAACAAAAAAACTTACTTTGTAGCAAAAAATGACATTCAAATATTGTTCTAGTTTTGTTCTTTAAAATGAATTTTGTTTAAACATTCACCAAGATTGTGTGTATGTGTGCATGCACAGTGTACATTTTTGGGTTCATTTCATATTTTAACAATAAAAACAATGAATTTATCTCAGTTGCACATTCAAAAAAAAATGTGCATTATTGGTTGGTTTTTCAATAGACTTTGACTTTCCAATTTACATATGTCTCTCCCAGAATGTACCAGTGGCTCGAAACAAAGTTCACTAAATCATAACACTTCCTCCAACAATGGGGCCTCTAAACATACCTGAATGTGTGGTTAAACTGGACATGAACAACTCCAGTTACAAGGGAAAGATTTCTTGGCAGGGCAGTAAAGCCCTGAGTGAGTCACAAAGGGGCTGGTGGCACTTCCAGGGCTCTACAGATCAGCACAGCCTGTCATTGAGAGGAACAGTCAAGATCCCCCCGAAAGGCTGGGGGTTGAACTAGAATTGTCTCCTGAACATCTCCCTTCCAGCCTAGAAAGTCCCTGCTGCTTGGCCCAGAACCACGGAAACCTTTCTCTGCCTCAGCTCATCATGGCCCCCCAAGCGTTTCTTCTGGAAGGAATGACATAAAGGACAGAAAGGCCTGGATTCCCACCCTGAGGCTGACCTCAGGAGTGTTACTTAGTCTCTCACCCTCAGCTTCCTTGTCTGTGAGATCAAAAAGAGCAAGACCACCTGAGAGAAGTGTCGTGAGGAGTACCTGACACTGGCCGGTGATGCTTTAGCTGAAAGCCTCGTCTCGTGAGTGGTCGTGAGCCATTAGTGTGGGAGCAGGACTGTCGGTGGGCTTTCTCCGCGGACAAAAACCACCTCTGTAAGTCCCAAAGAGTTCCGTTCAACAGCATTTGTTGAGTATCTGCTCTGTGCTTAGTACTGGGGGATTCAACGATTTAAAAAAAAAAAAAGGCACAGTCTTTGCCCTCGAGTGTCCTCTAGTCTGGGAGGAGATGCACAAACAGAAAATACCAATATGACTGTGGAACGTGAAAAGAAGTGGTCTTGTGCCTTTTTGAACCAAGAGGAAAAAGCTCAGTTTCATATCCTGTTACTCTATAAGGGAAAAATATTTTTACCTTAGGGGAAGAAATGGCCAAGTGCAGACAGAGCTGAACAGGAGTGGTGGCCGGCTGTGGAGACACGTGCAAAAGAAGCCTGTGCCCAGATCACAGTAACACTGCCAAGAAGGAAACTGGCTTCAGGGAGAGTGCCCAACATGGGGACTTCTCGGAGGGACCCCATCATCCATCGCTAGCCCTAAGGAGCTGGGGGAGGCAGCACCCACTGCACACCATCCCGTCTGGGCTGGGAAGTCCCTGGGTTGTCCTTCCTATGGCCACCCAGTGAGGTCCTACCGTCCACGCAGCCAGCTCCTCATTCACTTGCTGCCCAGCAGGAATGATGCGACTTGTGCTCCAAGACCTTGCTCAGATGTCAGCAGAGCCACTCCCTCTGCCCTTTCAAAAGCCTATGGAACTCCAAGCACCTCTCTCCCCAGAGCGCAGAGTGGGTTCCTGGTCACCAAGCAGGTGCCGATGGCCCAGACAGCACTGGAGGGCGCCATCTTGCCCTCTCCACGGAGCCGCGACACAACTCTGCTGCGAAAATGCTCGGAACAAGCTATCGTTTTCTCCTTCTTGGTTTCCTCGGAGTATGCTAATCTTGCCCTAGTCACAAGAAAGGGTTCTGACACCTCATTTCCAAACTTTAGCCTGTTTAGGAAAGTACTCAAAACTTGGGAACAAAGGCGAGAGGATGATTGCATGTCACTGTTCAACAAGCTCACTCGAGGATTAGCTAGTTACAGGAGTGTGTTGCTATTTCTCATTTAAATAGAGCCCCCTCAGACACTTTTAAGTTACATGTTAACTCGTAGGTTTCTGTGCAGTAGGAAAGATGACCCCCAAGCTCTATGACCTGTGGAACATTAACCAGTTTTCTATTTATTCGAAAATCTGTTTCCGCATTCCTTTGCCTGATTGGCCGTATAAACCTTCGTTCCGCAAATGTGCCTTTGAGGCGTTTTATGATATTGCCAGTCCCCTCATTATTTAATAAGTTCAAGACCTTTGCTGTATGTTTGCATTATATTTGAGAGATTTCAGCTCTTTGAACATTATACCCTGACAAGGCAGGGAGGCAGTTCCTAGACCTACATGGCAAAGGACACACTCACCTGGGAGCAGGGGTGAGAGAAATTCGCTCGCATTTGAAAACCCACCTGAAATAATGCAAATGAGCTCTCAAAAAACAAAGGAGTTAGAACTGGAAAAAACAAATGGGTTCCACTAAGCCAGACACTGTCGCCAAGAAGAAATGAAGCAAACATCACTAAGAATTTAAAGACCTTAGGCATACATTGTTAGGAAGTAGAATGCTTACTAATGACACATACTCCCTAGATAAGGTTTAGGTTTTTGTAAATACACATCAAATGGAAAAGGGACCTGCAAGATACAAGCGCCGATTCCGAGCTTACGGTGAGGCTGATTCATTGAAAAATGGCTGAAAATGCTGGTTGATTGTTCTTGGCTGACAACTTCAGAAAATAATTTAAAATGAATCACTACTTTCTTTATAAAGCTCTAGGGAACCTCCTTGATTTAAAAATCAAACCATTTCTTTTCCATCATAGTTCTTCTTAAGCCATACCTAAGACAGGCAGGGTAACAGTGACATTTTAGGCAAAGCGGTTATTACACCAGTCAGGATCCGGTCATTCCCTGGAGTGATGTTAATGGAAATGAGATTCTAGCTCAAGTATTGCATAGCTGATTTGGGAAATAATTTCTGGACATATGTTCCAAGCAGACACATTTGGTTTAATTAACCAGAAAACTCTCAGATTTTCTCACTTTTTCAGTCTACTTGTGACAAAATTAAGGGACTAGAACACCTGCTATGACTCAGGGAGCTGAACTGGGACCTCTTCCATGAGGAAGCAGCTTTTGAGGGTTGAGATAAGCTGGTTTCCATCTAACCGGGTGATTCGCTTCTAGATTGTGTCAGATGAAACTTGAGTCCATCAGTTCATTTACACAAGCATTTACGGCCACGAAGGTACTTAAGGAAGCCATTAATGGTCCATTCCACTCGGGGTATTCTTGGCAATGCTTCTCCCTCTCGCCTCTCTCCTCCTCCTCATCCTCTCCTTTAATACCCTATGGACCCAGCAATAAGCTGACTTTCCCACCTTAGAGATGGATGCCTGTCACCCTCGACAGCTGCTACTTTTCTGTAACCTCCTGAATTGTTTTTTCCTTCCAATTCACCTTCTTAGCTTTATTTGACCTTTGCCAGATTCATGGGAATTTATGAAATAGACAACAGACACAAGCAAAATCCACAGACGTACAGAAGAGAGCTCTTTCATCTTCGGACCACAGAACCTCAGACTAGAATATTGTTTGATGTGTTCCCCTGATTTTAGAAACATATTGCAAGGTTCTGTGACTTCCTAAGACCACAGAGCTCAGTGGTGGCAAAGGCAGGGCATTATTTTCCCTGTCCAGGCACCATCTTCCATTACTTACTCTTCTTGGATACTGTGGGTGTGGAATCTCTGCTTCAATTTTCCTTTTCACTTCCTATAATTTATTATTTTCTTTTACAACTATGCTGTGAAATAAATAAGCAACAACTGTAAAAAGTAACCAGGGACAGAAATCACACCTTCTCTGCACTTGGGCTATTGACTTCGAATCTTTTATCCACAAGATAGTAGAATCTTCGTGAATTTCTGCAAACTGGCAGCTTAATTTTATATTTCCGGAGCGGTCAGGGAACATCTCGGCTTGGATCTTTTTCAATAACACTGGAGCTAGAAACAAGAGATTTGCAGGTCAGTGTAGGCAAAGGCTTTCCCATTTCATCTCATTTAATTCACACAACAATCCTGAGCAACAGGAGTAATTATTATTATTCCCAAGGTGTGGATGAGAAAATTGAGTGTCTAAGGGGAGATGTGGGTTGCCTAAACAGTAGAAAAAGGAACAAATCAATCTAATAGAAAACTCTCACTTCCACTACTTAAAATTCCTTGGGTGAGGTCTGTGATGCTTAAAGTGAGCTAGAACATGAGAGATTTTTTTGAAAAGGGGGTGAGAGTGGGGAGGACAGTAGATATCTAGTCTGTAGGACCTCAGCCAAATAAAGGTGCCTTTAAATGATTCCCAGATGATCCAGGTCAAAATCAGAGCTGAGGACTGGGGAGTACAGCAAAACCTGGATTATCCAGGTAACTGTGATTATGCCCCCAAAATGTAAAAGACCACTCAACAATAAGTTATTTGAGGAATAATATTCATCCATCTTTCCCCCTTGATCCCAGTTCTATTTGCAGAAGATACCTTTGTGGATTGATGTCTGATATCAATCTCATTAGCAAAACAGAATGAAATAATAGAAGCAATAAGGAAACGATTCCCACCTGAGACCTTTGAAAATCGCCTCTTATTTTTATCAGCAATGAGAACTTGGCCTGCTGGGCAAATGTGTAATTAGTCAGGGCAGCCACCGGGTGGCAGCATAGACATTAGAACAAGACAGAGATGGAGGACCCCACCAGGCGATCACCACCCTTGGACAGACAGATTCCTGGAAACGTGGTGAGTCTGTTACAAATTAAGTACCTTAACTCCATAGCTTTGGTAACACAAAGGAGTGTATGATTACAAAACTATACAATCCACAGCCAAGCCAAAAGGCATCAACCCTGAGGCTCTGTTAGCTCCATTGCCTCCAATTGCACTATAGTGAAATAGCCCTTGCGTTAAATGAGAGAGAAAAAATACACCAAGCACTTCTTGATGGCAGCCCGCGTCTGGGCTCGTTGGGCCCACTGGCTCCTGGCCAGGCTGAGGCTGTGTCCAGGGGCACAGTCTCAAACTCAGGTCTTGACCAAGCCCTCTCCTCATCTGGGCCATTTCCTTGAGGGCCCTTCCAACGCCGTGTGGTGGCAGTCTTCCTGGGTGATTTGGGGTCACCCGAATGTGCCCACAGCTGCCACAGCCTGCCGTTAAGCATTGAACACAAGGAAATTGGGGGTGGAGGGAAGGGAGTGCAATGGGCCGCAGAACTGAACGCTGGTCGGCAGGAGAGGCGGAGCCGGCTCAGATGAGGGGCCTTGGGGCTTTGGAAAGGACCCGGTGTGTGAGACAGGTGGAAATGCAGCTGATGAGCTCAGAGAAGACCCGGCCTGCGGGTAGGTTTCTCCTCTGTGTGCATTGCGGCCAGGTGTGGAGGGAAAACGACAGCAAAGTCCCCTGGTGAACATAACGCTTCAGTTGTACTAAGCTTTGAATGTCAAGAAAAGGTTACTCAGTGTTTATTTCTTCCAGAATTATCCAAGCCACCCCCTTACACACACACACACACACACACACACTCCTAACTCCTGCCCCACCAGGTCCCTGGTAGGAGGGCATTAAATCTGTGCTCCTTTGGGGGTGGCAGTGTGGGAAGACACAGTCAAGGTGTCACCCAAGGGCTCTGCAGTGTACCAGCCAGAAGCAGTGACGAGGGCTCAGGGTCTTAGGAAAGCCAACACCACAAAAAGGAATGAGAACTTCCTAGTCTGGTGTTTTCTTGGTGGCAACTTTTTTTTTTTTTTAAACAATAAAATTGCTGTGGCTTACACTGGAAAAATGAAACCAAAACCTCTGAGTGCTTGCTGGTGGAGCAGATTCTTAAAGGAATTGGCCCATAGATAGAAATCCATAATGAACAATTAAAAAGTGATATGTTAAAAGGAAAAAGCAGACCATTTTCAAGGGTGGCCCTCTGAACGCTGCCATCCCAAAAGGTAAATGCTGGAAGAGAATCATTTTCCTGTCTCTTGTCATCACCTGTATTGGCACATAGGGATTAGTGCACACAGCAGATTCTTATTAAATGAATACTCAGCGCACTAATTATCACAAGTAATTGGGGTCACCATGTAAGATGGCATGTCCTTAACAAATGAATAAATACGTTGGTCAAGCAGTTATTTCCCCAGTCAGGTCGAGTGCTCTTTCAGTGGAGTGACCTAGTGCTGGTTTGTAGTCAGGACGGGGAGCGGTGTTCCTAGCAACCTGGGTGCCAGTGTTGCAGGCACCTGTTTCTCTGTCTCTCCCTGCAAAGGAAGTCCGCCACAAGCTGCAGAAGGACTATAGGGTGAGGACCTACCCAGGTGCATGCAAAACCCGCCCTGGACTCCCACTTAGCTGCTGACTCAAGAGTAATTCAGGCCGGGTGCGGTGTCTCACGCCTGTAATCCTAGCACTCTGGGAGGCAGAGGTGGGAGGATCACTCAAGGTCAGGAGTTCAAGACCAGCCTGAACAAGAGTGAGACCCCCGTCTTTACTAAAAAATAAAAAAATAAAAAATAGAAATTAGCTCGACAGCTAAAAGTATATAGAAAAAATTAGCTGGGTACGGTGGCGCATGCCTGCAGTCCCAGCTACTCGGGAGGCTAAGGCAGGAGGATCGCTTGAGCCCAGGAGTTTGAGGTTGCTGTGAGCTAGGCTGACGCCACAGCACTCACTCTAGCCAGGGCAACAGAGCAAGACTCTGTCTCAAAAAGAAAAAAAAAAAAAATAGTAATTCAGGTGTATGTCCCCTGTTTGCTCATTCACCTCACAGGTGAGACCCTGCGTTCTTCAGAGAGGAGAGGCTCTGTATACAAGCACCACCTTTTCTTCTAATACTAATATCAACTCAGATCATTGTGTCTGAATTAAATTCTTAATTTATTTCATGAACATAGTATTTGGCATAAAAATCGCCTTATTATTTAATAATAATTTTTTTTTAAAGTAGCTAGTATCGGCCGGGTGTGGTGGCTCCCGCCTGTAATCCTAGCACTCTGAGAGGCCAAGCTGGGTGGATTGCTCAAGGTCAGGAGTTTGAGACCAGCCTGAGCAAGAGCGAGACTCCCATCTCTACTAAAAAATAGAAAGAAATGATCTGGACAACTAAAAATATATATATAGAAAAAATTAGCCAGGCATGGTGGCACATGCCTGTAGTCCCAGCTACTTGGGAGGCTGAGGCAGAAGGATTGCTTGAGCCCAGGAGTTTGAGGTTGCTGTGAGCTAGGCTAATGCCACGGCACTCTAGCCTGGGCAACACAGTGAGACTCTGTCTCAGAAAAAAAAAAAAGTAGCTAGTATCCATGAGGGCTTGTGTTGGGCCAAGCACCATTCAAATTGCTATGCGTTTTTATGCCTGAGATGAGTGCTGTGATCAATACCCCCATTTTGCAGGTGAGGAAATTGAGGCACCCAGAGGCTAAAGCATTTGTCCAAGGCAGACCAGTTACTGGCAGAGGCCAGACTTAAACCCAAGCAATACGGTTCATAATCCATACTCCAAACCACTATGTTATACAGCTTCCTCCCACCCGGGAGGGCCCCACCACCTGCAAATAGCCCCAGCTCTGAATCTTTGCCTCTGAACGGTCTCCGTGTCCTGGGTGGCATTGGTAACAGTCATTCCCTGGTCTGGCCTGTAAAAGTCTTTGGTTGTCTCTACCAGGTGGCCTCAGGCAGGGCTCTCTCAGGATGTGGCCAGCTGCCCTC
>RJWJ010042336.1:0-13086 GCA_004363605.1 Indri indri | reverse complement strand
CTTTCATCCATGCAGAGCCCTGTCACTGGATGTGGGCTGCCACCTGGACCAGCACCCCTGCACTGGGCAGCTCGCTCAGGCCAACACCGATTCCTGGAGAGGTCTTGGCCGGGAGAAGCCAGCACCAAACTCTCTCCAGGAAAAGTTAATTTTCAAAAATGGCCCCATGGGGTCTGAGAATAATCATATTTAACATCTACTTCATGGAGGTGTTTTTATTTCTTATGTTACAATTACACGTTATACATAAACATTCCAGCTTACGGGAAAAATATGCTATTACAGAATAGCTTTGTGCCGGGTGTTGTATGGAGGCAACAGACGAGGCATAAGGGAGAAATTTAGAGAGATCTTCACAACACAACACCCTGCTCTTCTGCAGCCTGACCACAGAGGGTGGATGGGCTGCCGGGGGCACCAGGAACCCAGGCCCAGAGCAGGCGAGGATGTGGTAAGCAGCTGTGGCATTCACTAGCTTAGAAGCAGAAGTGAGACAAAGCCTCTTATTTATTTTATTTTTTCCAAATATGCTAAAGGAAGGTTACCCTTGCAGGGGGGGGCCGGCAAAGAGAATATCGTTTGTACGTGATGTGAGGAGATGAAATGTTCCAAGGGCACTGTAATTTGAAATAGTGCGGCATTAGTGCTCATCAACGGAAAGTGGCCACAGCAGGTGGAAGACAACCAACTGGCTCCGAGCAATCGAGGAGCCGCTGATGCCAGCGTCAAAGTGCCGCGCTGAACATGAGGGAGACCCCGTTCCAAGGGCGGCGCATGGGCCCCATAGGCAGCAGCTGCAGTTACAGCTCAGACAGAGAGTATGCAATTTTCTAGAATGAAACAAACTCAAGAATATTGGTGCTATTAGTGGCAACTTAAAAAAGAAAAGGGCAAATTACCTCTGGGAAGTAGATTGCAGTAGAAATAATTTTAAATAGAGAACCCAGAATTCAAAGCAATCACCATAAGATCCAAAGACTAAAATAAAACCTGTGAACACAGGTGACCTACAAAATACAAAGACTAAACTACATACATTAAAGTCATTTTCATGCATTATAAGAGATGCTGCTTTGCATCTTTACCATCCACTCTGTCCTTTCAGACTCTGGGCATGGCTTCATGGAATTTTTTACAAAGTAGGGTCTTTATACCTGTGCTCATGAACATGCACATCAGTGCATTCTACATTGCTAGACAAATATACATCTGAGTAATACGAATCAAAGTATATCAGACGTCTGTATGGAAAAGTGAATATAATTCAAAATGATGGTTCTGTAATTTTATTTAGATATGTAATTTAGGATTCATGGAAGATAAATGACTTTAAACTCATTTTTACAGTTTTAAGCTATATATGTGTAGAAAATAATAAGCAGTGTTTAACAATTTCTAAAAGTCATGTGGCATTATTTTTTATTTCTAGTTATTGAATTCCAGGCTGTTTCTCAGTCTAACCCAATTTAGTTTTCCTTTTTTGTACTGGCGGTTACCTTCTGAAAACAATCTTAAATTTGTGGACATAAAATTAGTATATTACGAATTTATGATTTTCGTATCCATTTGAACCTAAAAGTGCTTTCTATTATTAAATTCACATAAATAGCTCAAGCGTTATTGAAAAAGTGTTTTGGAAGAGGCAGAGCATGCTTCCTTGTCTTCTTAGTCATTCACTATTCTATCTAACATTTGTGAGCTTCAAGATTTTTTTCGTTTCTGAAGTTCTGCTGTGGACTGTTGATTTTCAATAATTCCATCATAGCAAGGAATGAGTGTATAGATATAATTAATATGTAATGCACAGGTTATTTCCATTTGGTTTAAAATTTGTTTATATACTATTTAAATTATTTAATAATTTAAAATTATGTTTGCCTCCCCCATGACATGCACACATGTATCATAAATAATTTCAACCTAAGGAGGAGGTGGACCAGCAATGATTAAACTCTCAGTACTGAGCGCTCGACGCTTTATTTCCCTGAATTCTGGCAGGAGCCATGCGGAGAAGGTAACATGAGCCCATCGAGGATGCGGAAAGAGAGGCTTAAAGCCAAGATAGACGCTGAGTTAGACCTTTGTCCAACTCAGACCTTATATGCCCTTTCTCATTCCAGAAACCTCCCTGCCTGGCATCACTTAGCCCTGCAGGGTTGTCACACAGAGGAAACTGCTGGTGTCCAAGTAGAGGCAGAATTAAATATGGTCTTTGGTCTGGACGGAACTGCATTTCAATAATGGCTTCCATGACATCGGATCACAGCTGGAAGCACTGGCTGAGGTCAGAGCAGTGTCTTCAAGTACTCTGATGACCTCCCAGCACATATCTGATATGCATGATGCTGCCACTGGGCAGTAACTTATTTATATTCCCAGTCTGCCACCAGTGTTCATCAAAGGCCACTGAAACAGCAGATGGGCTTTCTGCACCTGCTGGGGCATGTTTAGCAGCGTTCCTGGCCTCTGTCCACCAGGTGCCTGTAGCATTCTGAGCCCCCTCAGTTATAATGACTAAAATCTCTCCAGACTTTGACAAATGTCCCCTGGGGAGCAGATTTACCCCCATTTCAAAATGACTGCACTAAGGGGTCACACCCAGTTCCCCAGATTCCAGTTCCATGTAGACCCTGAGAACCAGGACATTTTTGTTTCCAGTCCTGACCTCTTACATGATTTCTAGATTTTTATACCCAGCTACCATTGCTCATATCTTTTTATTCAGGGTTTAGTATGTGAATTGTATAATTTAACATTATGTTTACTACACAACAAACATAGGTACAGATAGTTTTATCAATTTTAATAAACACTTTAAAATTTAGAATATTTTTAAATTGTCATAAAAATTTAAAAATAGTAGAGAATCTGCAAATACTCTATGACCAGTTTTCTTCATTATTAACATGTTAGTGTGCTACATTTGTCAAAATCCACAGACCGATGTCTATATGTTGTGATTAACTAAAGTCTAATTTTCTAAGTTTTTACCTAATGTCCTCACTCTGTTGCAGGAATCCATTCAGGACACCATGCCATATTTATCTGACCCTTCTCTTTACGTGTCCCTGGGCTGTGGTTTTCCTGCATGCTGGTTACGTATTTTGTAGAATGTCCCTCAATTGGAATTTGATGTTTTCTCAGTACTGACTGGAGTTGAGGGTTTGGGGGGAAGATCACAGAGGTTAAGTGCCCTCCTAATCACAAATTACCCCAGCGGTGCACACCATCAGGAGGACTTAACGCTGCCAAAGCTGACCTGGGTCACTTGGCCAAGGTTGTGTTCTTGAGGTTTCTCCACTGGAAAGTTACTCTTTTTTCCTTCTGTGCATCCTATATTCTTTGGAAAGGAGGAAATAAGGGCAGGCTCCACCTATGGAGTAGAGAATTAGGCTGGTTCTAAATACAGAACCTACAAAATACTTCCAAGATAGTGGAGACTCCATCAATTATTTATTGAGTAAATACATTAAATCATTCAAGAGTGAATGCAAAAATTGACCAAGGGTATGAAATTATCCTTTTTAGGAAAGTTCCTGAGTCTCAAAGGCAACTTCTAATACACCAAGATTAATTATAAAGCTACCTCCATACACATCTTGAATTGACCTATATCCGTGTCAGGGATAAGGACGCACCTGCGCGCTGAGAGGAAGGCCGGCTGGGTGTGGTGGGAGTAACACGGCCTGCGGGAAAAGGAGGAAGGACCTAGAGCATGCAGACACCCCCACATCGTGTTAGACGTCCTCTCTTGCTTTGTTATGAGGTGCACAGCCCTGAGTTCCTACAGCTTATTGAAGGGGAGTGCCAGGGAAAACAGCAAAGAGACAAGGAGTAGAAAGAAGAAAGGGAACAGAACACCTGCTGGGGATGTATGTGGAGAGCGCAGCCCTCCTAGGGACAAAGCTCCTGGGAACAAGGCCAGGCTTCCTGGATTTCTCCAACAGTGTTACAAAGCCTGCACACAAACTCGCCTACATTTCTAAAAGCCAAAAAAAAAAAAAAAAAAAAAAAAAAAAGGCCATGACCACGTAAAGCCAGACTAGGCAGCTTCTTTGAAGTTGGCAGGATCCGTAGCATAATTTAGTTCAATGAGACTGCAAGATTGGAAATGCTTTGGCAGAAGTAAAAGCGCTCTGCAAATATAAAGCGAACGTGCCACTGTGACTGTGTATCTTGAGAACTAGCACAGAATGCAGTTTCTAAGGAGCGGAGAGAAGGGATTCCAACAACAAGCAGCCTTAAATGTCCTCGGAAGTGCTAAGCGCAAGTGACTCTGGTCTGTGTCTACAGGAGTCTAGGAAAGTCTGTTACCGTGGTGAACAGAAGGATTTTCTGCACTGGCGGAGGCCAATTTGCTTTTTACAATGTCAGCATAGAAGGCAAGTAGTGACCAAAGCAAGGCAAGGACATGCAGCTGCTGGTTGTGATGGGGCCCAGATTGTCACAGGTGTGGCAGAGACCACAGAGCTATGAAGTGTGGGGGCGAGCCCTCGGCAAGGCGTAGACCGCCACTTGGCAAAACGTTAGAAAATAACCCTGACATTTATTGAACACTTACAAAATGCACAGGAACTGTGCCAATTACAGTTACATGTGCGCTATTTTTATATAATCTGACTGTCAAAGATCTATGTACTCCAAGTTCGATGTCAGGATTCCTGACTGTCTCACAGTGAAAGGTGATTTTACTCACCACAAGACTGTGATAATCTTCAGCCAGGATCGGGGTGCAGTGGAAAATGGACTGTTGTTTACCAGCATCTCCAATTCAGTTTGCTAGAATTTCCATGCATCGAATTTGAGGCAGGAGGCTGAAAAATGCCAAAGTCTAGCGTTTCTCTCCAAATATATTAAGAATTTCAATGAGTAAGAGACATTGAGAAGGTCTTCATAGGAAAAGAACTCCGGAGCAGCCGTCATCCCGCAATCTGGGAGGTGTGTCTTTGCTGTCTGCATGATAAACACTTTGCTCATCGCCACGTGACATAAGAGCAAGTTAAAGGAAAACAAGACCAGCTGAGGAACCCCAGCGCTGAGCCCCAGGTCTACTTAGTCGGCAGACTCGGTGCAGGGCCTGGAAGTGCTAAGTGCAAGTGACTCTGGTCTGTGTCTACAGGAGTCTAGGAAAGTCTGTTATCATGGTGAACAGAAGGATTTTCTGCACTGGCGAAGGCCAATTTGCTTTTTAAAATGTCAGCATAGAAGGCAAGTAGTGACCAAAGCAAGGCGAGGACATGCAGCTGCTGGTTGTGATCGGGCCCAGATTGTCACAGGTGTGGCAGAGACCACACCTTCCATCTCCACCTTCCACCATGCTGTGACCCCAGTGCAGGAGGTGCCTGGACGACACTGAGACATACTAAAGCAGGAGCTGTGAGCAGTGACCACGGAAGCCCTGAGAGGTACAACTGGATCCAGAACCAAAAGGTTCCAGTGTTTCTAGCTGGAGAATTGTCCTTATTCTTTAGGGAAGGGAAGCAATTGGCGCCTTTAACGAGATGAGCCCCGGGGTAGTGGTGTAGAGGACAGACGGGGACAGGAAGAGACGGACGTGAGGACACCTGGCTTAGGAAGCTACTGCACTGGTCTATGCACAGCCAGGGAAGACCTGGACTGCAGGTGTGAATGCGAAGCTTGGATACAGTTGTTAAAAAGTCAACAGTAATAGCAACAATTGTTTCGAACACAGACCAGCATGATTCTTTTCAGAGAGAAGTATTCCATCACTGACATTGTGTAGAATTAATGCATGGGGATCATGAAAACCAGACCTACTTTTAGTCAATGTTATTATTATTCTAAAATCCCTACAGACAAGGATGCCCTGACTGCCTGTGCCCGGGAGTAGACCTCTCCCCGACCCGGCCTCGGCATGCTGGTGGGGACCCAGACTCAAGTTCAAGGTTCTAGCAAACACACACATCCGTGAAACCACCACCACAATCAAAGTTATGAACCGCTTTCGTCATCTCAAATTGTTCTCTGTACCCTTCTCAGTCCTCAGTCTCCCCAGCTTTTATATAAATGGAATCATACAAAAAAAAAAAAAAGCAAGTTAAAATCAAATAACTCACCATGTGTAATATAATGGAACTACCCTTGTACCAACTTCCTGAATTTTGTCTGGACCCAATAATATTTGAAGACTTCTATTAGAGTGTGAACCAGTATGTTTTAAGGCCCTCATTTTTGCAAAAATGTTCCATAACTTTTATAAATGCTTACAGGTGAATTGGGTGAATTATTGACTAGGCCCGAAATGAGTTGCTAAAATAATAATAAAGGATAATTTAGAGAAAATAAAGATATTTCTTCGACACATATCTGCTCATTTTCTATTATCCTGCATTCAGAAATATGTAAGAATGTTAAGGAAAGGCCTGAGATGTTATTTTGCCCAGAGTGGCTGAAGGGTGGTCCCCTGTCTGCAGATGGTCTTGCGTAGAAGTTCACTGAGAGCTGAGTCCTAGTCCTGTCTCTGCCTGAGACATTTCACTGTGCCAGACTGCTAACACTCTCTTCGCAGCCATTTCCAGGGTTTTTTTTTTTTAAATTTTTCTTTTTCTTTTTAGTACAGACCTCTCCCCCACAACTGTCATGACTTCACTGACCACACGGCCACACAGAGAGAATTATTAACAACAGGCTGTGTCTCTCTTGCAGCTAGGAATGCACAAATGATGGAGCTGAGAGTTAAGAGGTAACAGGAAGTGAGAAGTGGGTCCCTTCACGTTCTCTCCTGGAGTGGGAATTCTTGGCTTCACCCATCTCTGCTGCCCTTATCCCACTCAGGGGATGGCCCCTGAGGCATCTGCACAAGCTGGAATCCCATCCTACCCCTAAACTCTTGTGTGGGAGAGAGCCATGGTATTTTAGAATCTTTTTACGGCTTAATACCATTATCGAACATCTCTGAGACTTTTCATTGCCGTGGAACCCGTCACTCCTTCCAGTGTACTATGATTTTGGATGTACGTGTAACTTATTTTCCCACCAGACTATAAAACACGTGTGTAATGATGGATCCCAGCAGAACATCCTACAGGATGTTAGCTTAGCTAATCCAGGAGGGCACAAAATGAACATTTGCAAGTTTTGTGGCGTGTCACCCTCTACCTTCAACTGGACATACAGTAATGGACACAGAAGCTCTGTAATCCTTTGCTTATCTAGAGCAGGTCACTGTTTGGGAAGAATGCACTGCAGTACCCTGTGATTCACAAAACGTATGTCTGGTTTTGCCCTGAGCTCTGGGATTTCACCTTTAAATCAACAAAATACAAAGAGACGTTGAAAGTTTTCACTTACACTGCTTTTAACAGCATACAAAGAATATCACATAAATGCACATATATATATGAGTGCATATGTGTGTATCTCACAACCTTAGATAAATATACTATATTCAAGCAACAGAAGAGACTACTAATGAGATTATTAGTAATACATTATCATCTACTTTTGCATACTAGATTATGTCAGAAACATGGCCCACCTACTTTAAAAGCTGTTTGAAAAATGAATTTTTAACATATAGTCAATGAGTTACAACTATGCAATTTTCTTATTCAATGGTTAAAGAATTTGGAAAATAGGACTGCTTGTCCTAAAGGAATATAAATTAATTTTCACATTATTGATGTTTTTTCTAGAGATACTCCAATGTTTCCTTCTCTAATAATTTTTCTTTTCTTACATTAAAACAAATTTCCTCTTTATATTTATTATAAATTTTACAATCTTACCTATTGATTGATCCAACACATATTTTAAACTCACTAAACATTCCAAAATCAGATCGGCTTTGTGAAGAGAAAAATGTTGTCAATAATTATATGAAACACTTAGATAAAGCATTTCATGCAAATAAAAGTCAAAATCTGCTCAGATTATATAACCAGAAATTTTAATAGAGACAAAATGTGAGTGAAAAATACTAAAACAGAAATCATTAAATGTAATTATAGATGTAACCAAAGTAATGATATAAAATTTTTAAAATTACCATGTATTAACTAGAGATGAAAATGTGATGTCATATACAACAGATTGGCCTGAATATATAATGTCTAAGTAAATAAGACTCTTCAAGAAAGAAATAATCAATAAATGTTATTTTTACCACAAATGACTAACATCGAAGAAACAGTAGGGTTGATTTAAAGAGTGTGGTATTTTTACTATACTAGCTTATACAAATATAGTAAAATAATCTCTTAGATACAGATGATAGACAAAGTAATTAGTATTTAAATTTTAAAATAAAATATGCAAATAATACCTAAAATGCACATGCACTGTACCTGGATTTTCCACTGCTGGAAGGCTCTGTAACACAAAATTCTGGTCTACACAGATTTCCCTCTGGGAAAGTTTAACTCACTCATGGATCTCTGTTTTGATATTGGTGAATTTCTAATCACTCTTATTATTGATTATTTGTAAAGAAAGGAGATGAAGTTTTAAAATAGAGAAAGAGGATGTCTAAGAAGCAGTGAGGGCTTCTGCAGTAATGAATCGAGAGTGATTTGCAAATCTTAGCAAAGAAAAGGAGTCTGCGAAGAAAAAGCAGAAACATTGCAGGAAGGCAGTTACGGCCTGGGAAATGCCTGCACCTCCATCCATGTGGGAATTTAAATGAAATTTACTCAGAGCATCACAGCCATTGATGTTATTCTATTTACTTGGGATCCCACGGGGCACTGAGATAAAGAAGGTGGGAATGGATTATGATCAGAAAGGCATTGATCAGAAAGGCAATGATCATTTGGTTAGATGACCAGACAGGAAGAAAATGAAAAAACAAAACACAAAACTCCCTCTTCACGTGTTTCACGGTCGCAATAGAACAAAACAATATCTAAGCTTCTCATTGAAAGTGTGGAGGAAAGAGATTAGACAAGCTTCTAGTGAGTAAGGGAAGTAAAAAGGAAAATTAATTCCACAACACCCATTGTGATTAATGTATGAGTACAAAATGCCATCTACATATAATTTGTTTATTGCATTATCTTTATGGCTTTATTGTTGTGACTTTAAATACAGAAGATGGGCTTCTGCAGGCTCATCTTCTCACTCCCATTGTTTCCCCATATGATGGAAAATTTCTCAATCGCAATTCCTATACCAGCTCTTTGGGAACCCAGCACTGCTGGTTAGAGAGGAGTTATTTTAAGTTAGGCACAAGTGTGGAGTGTTGACTTCATAGATAGGTGCACTTTTACAGTAAGAAGAATTCTTCACCCAGGAAGCACTGAAAATTCAAAGGGACAAAAAAGTAAAAGAGAGATAGGAACACTCATATACTGCTGGTGGGACTGCAAACTAGTACAACTTCTATGGAAAGTAATATGGAGTTATCACAGAACTTAAAGTAGAACTACCATTTGATCCAGCAATCCCACTCCTGGGGATTTCCCCAAAGGAAAAAAAAAGACATTCTATAAAAAGGACATCTGCACTAGAATGTTTATAGCGCACAATTCACATTGCAAAGAGATGGGAACAACCCAAGTACCCATCAATACATGAATCGATTCATCAAATGTGGTATATGTATACCATGGAGTACTACTCAGCCATAAAAAATGGTGAACTAATATGCTTTCTATTAACCTGGATGGAACCAGAGATCACTTTTCTAAGTGAAGTATCACCAGAATGAAAAAACAAGCACCACATGTACACACTGCTAAACTGGAACTAATCAATCAATACTTACATGCAGATATGGAAATAACATTCATCGGAAATCATGCAGGTGGGAGGGGGGAGGAGGGGATGGGTAAATGCACACCTAACAGGTACAATGCACACTATCTGGGTGATGGGCACACTTATAACTTTGACTCAATTTATATAACCAAAACTTTTGTATCCCTGTAATATTCTGAAATAAAAAAATTGAGAAATAAAAACACAGAAAAATGATTTACGAAAAAATTAAAAGAAGTTAAAAAATGAAATGTAGCAAGTACAGAATTGATTAAATCAGTTTTACAATACCTTTCCAATCTGTAAGTCTCCCTAAAAATATATAAGAAACAAAATAGGTTCAAAAGGGTGGAATAAAAATCAAAATATGAAAAGTAGGGAATGCGAGTCAACCTGAAATAATGAAAGTCTATCGGATAAAGACCCTTACACCGTTGAATAAGGTAAAGAAGTTCTCTGTTTTGGAGACTAACAGATTCTTTACAAAACGGATTCTTCGAGGGGGAACTAGTACGGATAGACTTTTTCATGATAGTGTGAAATATCCTTCCTGATTTTTCAGTCATCTTACCTTGGTTCCCAACCATATTAATTATTCTAATGACTAACTTCTCCAGGTGCTCCCTACTTGAAAAGGAGTAATCTCTTCTGCAGCTGGTTATGTGTTGGCCCGTCTGATCTATTTTAAATGATGCTCCACTTTACAAGAAATATATGTTGTATATTAGTAGGTCAGTTTTTCCATGACTTGAGAACTCCTGGGCATACTAGTAAAATTAATAAATAACTTAGTTATGCATTAATGACTAGTAAGGATTCTTCATTATTAACCATCTTAGGGGATAAAAAAGCCCCTGCCGTCTTGCCTGGGAGCTCAAAGTCTAGTGAGGACAAGGCACGCACAGCACGCAGAACATGAGACTGTGCGGCGGTGACCACTGTCACACAGGCGTGTGCCAGGAGAGCAGCAAGAGCACGTCTGAGACGGCCTGGAGTCGGCAAAGACGCCTGGTGTGCCCTGAGACCAGAAAGAGGCGACACTTGCCAAATGATGGGCTTGAGGAAAGGTGCTCCAAGCTACAGGAGAGGTTTACACTAGTCTAATTTCCTCAGAGTCATCTTGTGATAAATATTGCAATAAAATCACAGTTGGCAAGATCAAAGCATCTCGTGTGGGCACCTCTGAAAAGTATGCCACAGGCTGGGAAGCAGCAGAAAGAATTTTATTTGACAATGGATTTTTCTTCAGCAATAAGAGGGCAGTGAGGCTGACTGGTTGTAAATAAACATTCTAAAAATTTCGTCTTTGGATGTCCTGCAAAGTCTGAATCTTCACTTTCAGTATCTGCAGGCATCATAGATACCTGACTCTTGTGCATTGTGTGTTGAAATCCTAACAGCCACGGGGAATGAAAACACGAAAACGCCAAGTAAAGTCCTGCAATATTACTGGCCATTGTGAAAAATGATAATTTTATATAAAAGCTGTTAATCATGTCAACTAAAGAAATAAGGAAACAGTTAATCCATAACATATTAAGAGCTATTCTTAGCTACATAATTTATGAAGAAAAGTTGGTTAATGGGTACAAGAATACAGTTAAACAGAAGAAATACGTTTTAGTGTTCAATAGTATGGTAGGGAGACTATGGTTAACCATAATTTATTGTATACTTCAAAACAGATAGAAGAGAAGATTTGGAATGTTCCCAACAAAAAGAAATGATAAATGTTTGAATGACGGATGTCCTAAATACCCTGATTTGATTATTACACATATATGCCTGTATCAAGAAATAACACATGCCACATAAATATGTACAATTGTTATGTATTAATAAAAAATTTAAAAAAGGAAAGCCCAATGTAAAAAGATAATTAAAAAGTAAAACATAAATAAAATTATGAATAAAGCTTAACAACAAATGCTGACTAAATATTTAAATAACATAAAACTGCTGAATCATATAGATTATAGTACATCATCATTGAAGTATGATGAAATGAATTAATGTTTGCAAAGTCCTGGGAATAATGCCTGGCACATACAACGTGCTATTTAAGTGCCTATTAAATAAATAAAAAAAAACCACCATGTGCCACATTCTTAACCTCAAACAAAACACTCTTTACAAACCAGTCATTCATTTGATGAAAATCTATTGTCACTCACAATGTGACACATGCTTTCCTAGGTCCTTGGGTAACATCAGTGAGTGCAGCAGGTGAGGCTCTTCTGAGCTACATGCTACCAGGGACGGACAGACACGGAATTAGACATCACATGGAAGGAAATTGTCCAGTGTGTTGGAAATGCAAAGTGGCTCTTATTTTTAAACTACTTTTAATATATACTTGTTAATTTAATTCCACTTAAACCCAAATATTTCAAGAAATGATCTAAGAGTACTTTGCATCCGGTAGGAATAAGCCAGGAGTAGGGTATGACTTTTCCACACCAACATTTCACAGGTAGGGAAAACACCAAACCATGCACAATGATGCAGGCGATAAATCATCTTCCATCCAGACTTACTAAAGCCGTGAATTATTAAACAAAAGAGGGAGCTTGTTGGAAAGATGAAGGTACCTAAAGCAGCAGCCCTGTGGGTTCTCACTGACATCGGCAGGGACCGAGCTCTCCCGAGGGTCTCGCAGTGTGAAGCGTGAGACTCAGAGGCACTCAGGCACTTAACGGTGTTGGAAAATTACTGTTTCCACAATGGGTCTGACATTTAACAACGTGGCTATGGAAAGTGGAAAGTAAATAAATTAGAAGCTTTAATAAAGGCTCCGATTGATTTCTGTGTCCTGGAGGTTCGTACCAGGATGACGACACGAGGCCCAGCCTTCCCTTTTGCTTCTTGCCACATTCCCCATTCCTGGGCTCCCACAGACACCTGTTAACCACCTGCTCCCTGTCACAAATTGTGTGGCGCTTAGGGATTTTGCCAGGTTGTCTTCCACCTAAATATTAAGGAGGCAGAGAATAAGGAAACTTCTGAAGTTCTGGCCAGTTTTTAAAATTTGATATGTTAAAACTGTCTGCAGTTTAATATGTTCACGAAAGTGGGCCAGTGATGACCTCCCGCTACCGTGAGGAAGACTGCGGCCCGGGCACCCTGGTGTCAGAACCCCGGAGCCCGTCCAGGGGGACCCGCTGGCGTGCAGGTGGCTCACGGCCTGGCGAAACATCACCAAGTTCAAACACCCACATCCTTAAGGCCTTAAATAATCTCGCTTTATGCTGAATTCATCTACAGATATTTATGGTATTTAGATAAGGGAAACTTATCTCTAATATCATAAAAAGATAGTGAAGAATAATAGCAGGAATTGTCCCCTTTGTGGTAGGTTTATTTTGTTCA
>RJWJ010042335.1:0-13092 GCA_004363605.1 Indri indri | reverse complement strand
AACATAAAGTTTAGAACTATTGATAATGGAAGCTGCTCGCCTCATTAAGATTGCCTTGTCTATCTGCTTCTCCCTCCCTCATTCCTTCCCTTCTTCCCTCCCCACGCCCCTCTCTTGGGTTTTTAATTTCTCAATGATGTGAGAGTAAGATGCAAACATTGAGTGACATGTTTTTCTTAAGTACTTTATTTTACTAAGAACAAGGAGAGTTTCCTATATAACTACAATATTATTATCACTCTCTGAAATTTAACTTATATAATAAATATCATCCAACCTACATCCATATTTAAATTTTTCCAATTATACTGCAAATATCCTTCAGAGCTGTTTGTTTCGTTTGGGTTTCCACCCAGGATCCTGTCCAAGTTTGCAATTGCATTTGCTTGTCATTGCCTAATCTTTTCTTAAAAATTAAACTTTAAATTTTGAGATAATTATAGAGCTACATGCGATTTCAAGATAAAAGAGAAATTCCATTTACCCTTTTCTGAGTTTCCACCAATGATAACATCCCGCAAAACTATAGCCCAATATCATATCTTGACATTGATAAAGTCAAGATATAGAAGGTTTCCATCACCATGAGGATCCCTCATGTTGCCCTTTTGTAGCCACACCCATTTCTCTTCCTCTTCCCCTCCTTAAACCCTGAAAACCACTAGTCTGTTCTCTATTTCTACAATTTTATCATTTCAAGAATGTTACGTGGATGGAATCATATAGTGTGTAAACTTTTGGATTGGGATTGGCTATAAACATTCCTGTGACAGATTTTAACGTAAAATTTCATTTCTCTGGGTCAAATCCGTGAGTGCAATTGCTAAATCATACGGTATATGCATTTCAGCTTTTAAGAAACTGCTAAATGATTTTCCAGACTGTCTATACCATGATGCATTCCCAACAGCAATATCTGAGTAATTCAGGTTTATTTTAGACATTCTGGTAGATGTGTAGTTATAATTTATTGTAGTTTTAATTTGCATTTTCCTGATGGCTAATGATGGATAACATCCTTGTATGAACTTATCTGCCATCTGTATATTCTCTTTGGCAATAATGACTCTTCATGTCTTTTGCCCACTTTTTAATTGGATTGTTAGTCTTTTTATTGTGATTCATTTAGTTTTCATATAAGATGTGAGACTTAGGTCAAGCGTTTTTTGTTTTGTTTTGTTTGTTTGTTTGTTTGTTTGTTTGTTTTTGAGAGATGAGGTCTTGTTATGTTGCCCAGGCTGAACTCAAACTCCTGGGCTCAAGTGATCCTCCCACCTCAGCCTCCCAAATAGTGTGGCCAAAGATCAAGGATTTTTTCCCCTCCTTTCCTTCCTTCCTTCCTTTATTCCTTCTTCCCTTCCCCCTCTTTCTTTCCTTTCTTTTTTTATCTATGCTGTCCAATTGCTCCAGTACCACTTGTTTAAAAGGCCATCTTTTCTTCATTTTTTTTAATCTTTGTCAAAAAATCAATTGCATATGCTTGCATGGGTCTATTTCTGGTTTCTCTATTCTGTTTCATTGATTTATATGACTGTCCCTCCACCAATACCACAAAGTCTTGATTACTATAGCCATATAATAAGGCTTGAAGTCAAGTAGATGAATTCCTCCTACCACCTTCGATTTTTAAGATTGCTTAAGCTGTTAAGTTCATTTGCCTTTCCATATAAATTTTAGAATGATATTGTCAATGGGCAAAAAGTCTTGTTGGCATTTTGATAGAAATCGTATTAGACTTATGTGTCAATTTGGAAGAGAATTGATAGTTTTATTTTGTGGGATGTTTCAATCAATGAACAAGGTATGTCTCAAAACTTTGCTTTATAGTTGCAGGATAGTTGTGTATGCAACAAAAGATATACAAAACTTTATAGTTGCAGGATAGTTCTCTGGGTGGTTGGACCAGCCCAGTTCTCTCCCATTTCTTACTTGTAGTTCTCAAGAATAACTATAGAATGTGCTGGGAATGTAATACCCTGAGATAAGAGGGAACCAGCCAGGACAGCCTAGGCTCTGTTTTGGTCCCCCCTAGAAACAGGATGTCTTTCAGTGCGTTAGCCCAGTGTTTGATGTAACCCACTGGGTATAAAACCCATATTGGGCTGCTTTCTGGGGTCCCTTAGCTGTCGTGCAAGTGGGGCACTTGCAGACAAGATTGCATCTGCCCTGGGCAGTTTTCCTGAGTCTTGGGAGACCACACTCACAATGAATCCTCAGCTTCTGTTGTCCCTTGCTGCCTATCTATAAGTGATAAAACTATTGGGTTTGGCAATCTTCTTCTATGTTCTTGCTTCTTGGTGTGCTCTTGGCCGAAGAATGACCAGACACACCAAAGTAAGCCAAGCATGAGGTGAAATTTATTGAGGGGAAGATAGGATTACAGAACAAGAGCAAGAAATACCTTTACAGAGCAAGATACATATGCCATAGATGACGATGGGACCACTTGTGGTAGCAAAAGAGACTTGGGTATGGTCTGAGTCTTGTTTTACAGCGTCCAGATAGGGACCTCCCCATGGTTCAGATTTCCCATGGAACCTCTTTGATGGAGAGTTGGGAATTACATGACCCGAGTCTTACTGTGCATGCAGGTCTCCCATGATCCTCTCTGAAAGCCCATTTGGGGATGGGGTGAACTGCAATGTAGATTTAAGCTAATGGAATGATAATTAGCCTTAAGTTGTCCTAAGTCACCTTCCGGACTCTATTGTACATATACAGCTTGGTCTGTGGGCTAGAGAGTCCTCTAAGTTCTAAGTGCTAAGTTCTGATTGGTAGATTGGTAGGGTGTTCCCTTCTCCCCCAGGTATGGCAGTCACTTTGGGTGCCAGCCTTGTCCTTCTTCCCAAGCGGGGAAATTGCTCAAGGCAGCACCAAGGCAAGGAACCCACTTTCATCCCTTGCTATCTACGTAACAAACCCAATTCATGGAACTTGTGTTTGTGGGCAGTGTCTCACAGGCAAGTTGGTAACTAGTGCACAGTGAACCTGCTTAAAAACAGGAGCATTAATTTCATATACAGTCACTTTACTGAATTTTTATTAATTCTCAGACTTTTCAGTTTATTCATGGCATTTTCTAAATAGGCAACCATGTTGAAGAGGAAGAATGATAATTTTGGCTCTTCCTTTTCAATAATTATTTCTTAGTTCTCTTTCATGTCTGATTATCTTAGCTAAAATGTTTAGAACATGTTAAATAATGATGTGTTTTGTGTTTCATTCCCCTACCCTCCTCTGTTTTTTAAATGGGGATGCCTCGTTGAAAAATTGTTAAGTAGTATTCTGGTTGGTGGTTTGACTTAATAGTAATCCTTAATACTGATATTGAGATAAACATCTTTTGCTTTTGACTGAGGTGATCACATGTATGATATTAATCATGTTTAATTACTTATTAATTACTAATAGATGTCCTAATATCTAACCATCCAGAGAAAATTTCCACTTGGACATGAAGAATAATTCTATTAATATAGTGCTAAATTTGATTTGTTCATATTTTATTTATTTGCTCATATTACTTTTTGCCAGATTTTCGTAGAAGGCTTACACTTGATTCATGAGTGTATTTCTAGCTCTTAAGTAATCTGAATCACATGTATGCAGCATTATAATTAGCCTTTCCTTAGAATTTTGAAGAACTCATTGGTAAAATAATCATTGATCCCTGAAGACTTTTTGGAAGTAATTATTAAATATTTATATTTCCATAATTGCTCTCTTCAGATATTCTACTTCTTAAGCAATTTATGTTTCAAATTATATTCTCACAAAGTTTTCTACATTGGTAAGATTTTTAAATTCATTACCAAATAATTTTGTGTATGACATTACTATTTATTTTTCAAAACCTCCTTTTTAAGCAAGGAGTACTCTAAGAGCTGGTATATAGCAGGAACAAACAGGATCGCCTTCATGGAACTTATATTCTAGTGGAGAGAGAAGAAAATAAACAAGAAACTAAGAAAGATGATTTCATATGTAGGGGAGAAGGAAAACTTCCCCTTTACCCCCAGAAGGTTCGCTGAAAGATCAACTCACAATAAGGTGGATTAATAAGAGAAAGAGATTACAAATTTATTTACTATGCACACGGAAAGAATCACAGAGTGATTACCCAGTATCTCAGTGGTGTCTAGAAATTTATATATCTTCATTTTGTGGGGGAGATGAGGAATATAGGTAATTCTGTTTAGGGCCAATAAATGGTTACTAGGGAGGATGAATAGATACTTGGGAGAATGAATGGATGGGGGGAAACAGATTGACTTCTACGTGATTGTTTTTAATTATTAAATTAACCTGAGAGACAGGTATTATCTTTAAAATGGGTTGGGCCGGGTCTGGTTGCATTCTCGATCTTCTTTCCTGCAATGTATTGGGATAGCTGGGAGGAGAAGGAAAGGTAATTGTTCTTTTTGATGGGTCTGTCTGGTTTTATGCAGATAGAGGGAAAGCCCCTTCCAAAGCCTGTTTATCTCTAAGAGTCTTTAATTCAAAAGGCTCTGTGTACCAGGGAGTCATATTTTAAGGTGAAATTCCCTGAGCTCCTTCACATGTAATAGTAAACACAGTTTATTTTGGTTACCAAATGTTTCTAGCTTTCCTTCTGGCCACATGGTAAGGCTGTATGGTCCTGGAGTTAGATATGGCCATGTGACTTGTTTTCCCAATGAAATGTGAGCAGAAGTCTCATATATCACTTTAGGATATATAATTTGCCATACCGGATCATTCCCACTGCCATGGCAACTATCATTTCTGCCACATTTTATCGACAAAAGCATGTCACAAGGCCAATTTAGAATGAAGAGGGTGGGGAAAACAGACTCTACTTCTTGCTGACGGAAGTCGCCAATTACATTGCAAAGATACAGGGAAGGATGAAAAATGACTGTTTTGCAATCAGTCTATATATCACATTTATTTATTCCTTTGATTTAATTCCTTTTTTAAATCTTCCTTTAATTTTTTAAGCCTTTAAAAATTTTTCATTTGAATGCCTATTTCATTTATATTTTAAAAAGTCTTAAATACATTTAGATCTATCAATTTACATTTGAGTAAGGCTTCGGGTGTCTCCTAGCAGTTGTAACATGTGGTGGTTTCATTTTTTTAATCCTGTAAATAGGCTAAAATTGTAATTTTACTTTTTTCTTTGATCTACTAGCCTTCTGTTTAGGGTTATATTTTTAAATGTTGAAATAATCAAGATTTTCTCTTCACCTTTGTTATTAATGACTGCATTATATTACATTTTGGTTGGAGGATATTTCCATATAATCGTGTTGTTTTAGAATTTATAAAGTGAAAATAAAATCTTAAGTTCCCCTGCCAACTGAATGGACCCTCTCTTGGCCAAGGGGACCCCAGAAAACCTTAAAACTGAGTTCCCAGCCGTGAAGGGAAGGGAAGGGAAGGGAAGTGGGTATAATGACACACGTCGTTATGTTCACTCCCTTTTAGAGTTCAGACACAATTGACCAGCATTAATGTTAAAACAGAGATCATAAGACTGACCAAACAGACTCTTTGTGACAATAATATATTAAATTATTAACAGTACCTAAGACCATGCAAGGTAAAGGTTAAATCACACCTGTAGGCCATCAATTTCCTTAACAGATCACCTGAGTTAGTCAGTATATTGTGGCTTGTCTCTGATTAACAGACTTCCTTAATTTAAAACATTCCAAACCTTTGGATGAAGCTTTATTTCTTCATAAAGCAAAGAATCTCTAACTCTACCTATAACCTATGATCCCCCCAACCCCCCGCCAAGATGTTCGATGTTCCACCTTTTTGGGCCAAACCAATGTACATCTTCTATTGATTTATGATTTTACCTGCAATCCCTCTCTCTGAAATGTACAAAACCAAATTGTAACCCAACTGCCTTGAGACCACTTATTCAAGGCTTCTAGGTATGGCTCTCCAGGCCAGTGGCCACTCATATTTATCACATTTATCCAGTTCTATAATATGATCAATTTTTGTGAATGTTCCATGGATGTCTTTTAAAGAAGTTGTGGACATTTTTTTATAGGATGTAAAGTTTGAGATATATCCATATATAAGTTTAAACACATTAATTATAATATATGCATTTTTTAGTATGTGCACACATATAGTTTATCAAAGGCAGAGAGTAGTGTGTTATTATATCACAAGTGTGAGTTTCTGTTCGCTTATCCTCTTTTTTGTCTTAAATATTTCAGTGCTATGTCATTAATACATGAAAGATAATTATTGCTAGCTTATCATTTTACATTATGTATAATTTAATCTTTGTCCTTGTCAGGCATTCATCTCTTTCAGATCTGCGGGACTAAGGTGGATACCTACCAAGTTCTCTTACTCTGATAGAGTTAATGAATAAGGTGAGTCTTTCACATCTTAGGGAAACTAAGATAATAAAAAGTAGAAACAAGTGTATCATTTGTTATAATAAATACCAATGAATGAAAGTCACCTATTACAAGGGAAGGACTGGATTCAAACACTAGATCTAATTGTATACTACTTACACAAAACCCAATGAAAATGAAGTACTGTTAGTTAAAACTGGAGTTAACTCAAATGGCCACCAACTGTAAAATGCTTAAGTAAACGTTGATATATTATATAATAAAATACTTTATAGCAACGAAATTGACTGAAAGAGACCTAGACACAACAAATGCACCGACTCTCAAAGATCATGTTGAATGAAGGGAGTCAGGCATAAACAAATATTTATTAGTATTTTATTTATACAAACTTCAGAAACTTACACTTGGGGATGTATTTCTAGATAATGAAAGTATAAAATATGACCAGGAAGTGTGTGCTCTAGGATGTGAGTGAGAAGAGGCACCTGAGGTGCTGGCAAGATACTATTTCTTGACAGGAGTAGTGTAACCAGCCCCCAATTGAACAAATTTCAATGACCCCTATATAATCCTCTCCCTTAACTACCTACCTAACCTTCTGAGTTGTTTCCCAGAAATGGTGGATTTCCTTTTTTTTTTTTAATTTTTTCTTTTTTTTGACTCCACCCCACTTTAGTCTACAAATAGTGATAACAAACTGCAGCTAATGTCAGATTAAATGAGATAGTGGCCAGCACTGCTATAATCCCAAATTTAGTAGTTAGCATTAGTGGTCCTCTTCCTATTTTGGATGAAGTATTGTTTTTCGTAGGTAACCCTTACTGGTCTCCCCAGTACTCCAAATGTCAGAGTTCTTAAGTCCTTAAATGAGAAAGTGCAAGACAACTCCAATCTTAGGCAAATTAACCCTGAAGGCAAAAGGGAGGAACAACAATGCCCTCTAATTTGTGGCAGCTGTGAGTTTCAAACAAGGTGAAGTGCTTAACAAGTATTTGTAGAACTCTTACTGGTTTCTAAGTATTGACGTCATCAAACTGATTTTCTTGTAGACATCATGAAAGATGTCTGCAAATGCTCATTGTCGAATTACCACTAGAACAAGGGCAATTCTGAAAACCCTGGCACCCGGCTCCTCTCCAGGGTTGGGACGCCCAAATCGGCGGTAGACCTACACCTAGGTGGCCCAGGAGAAGAGGCGGATGAGGCCTTAAACTCCATCTGGAGTTAATGAGCGGATGGGATTCAGAAAACCCATGAAGCCACCCCCCCGCTGTGGAGCCTCTGGCTCCTGCCCTGTCCTCCCCCCAGCCGGGTTAGAGCCCACGGCGTTGCCAGGCCAACAGGTAGTTTGGCAGGCCCCAGAACCCCGAAATGGTGGACTTTCTGTAAGAAAAAGGAGCTGAGAGTCTGAAGGCCCTTGGGCAGACTTCCTGACAACTCACCATCCCCCACAACCTGCACCCAAGGCACTAGAATTTGTTAGCTACACCATGACCTGCCAAAGGCATGTGGCCCCTAATTTAAAAGCCCAGGATCTCCCTTAGTTGGAGAGATGAATTTGAGGCAGCTTCTCCCATTCTCCTGACGAGACATTTGTTGTACTAAAAATTCCTTTCTTCCTTGGCGATCCTCATTGTCTCAATAATTGGATCTTTGCGTGACGAGTAACTAGACCTAGGCTGAAACCCCCTTGTGGTTTTGACAACAGTAGTATTTCTACGGGTATTTGCTTTATAAACACTCATCATTCTGTGCATAAATGTTTTTATTCACTCTTCTGTATGCGTAATATATTTCAAAATTTTTTTAAAAAGCAAAGAAATTAAGAAGGAAAAAATAGCATAGATAGCTAAAAGGATGAGGATATGTATAAATAAAAATAAAACTATTTATATTTTTATTAATATTTATAGCATATATATAAAGTAAATGTATTTATTTTAAATAAAAAACAACAACAGTAAAATCAACGTAGAGGCAGCAATAGTTGTCCTAACCACGGTAGAAATACTAAAAAAAGCTTTATACCCAATTTTGAGCCTCGGTTATGCAAGATGAATACAATATAGTACCTGCAGTTAACAACATGGTGTTGTGTACTTTCAAATATATTTACAAGATAGGTCTCATGTTAAGTTTTGTTACTACAAAAACAAAACAAAACAAAAAGAACATAGGGAAATTTTTGGAGGTGATAGGTACGTTTAGCATCTTGACTGTGGTAACAGTATCATGTGCGTGTCAGGTTTCAGTCTTAAATGTCGGTTCTTGGCGCACTCATGGTCGAAGAATGACCAGGTGTACCGAAGTAAGGCTAGCATGAGGTGACATTTATTGAAGGGGAGCAAGACAGGGTTACAATAGGATTACAGGGCAAGAGCAAGATGTAGGTTTACAGAGCAAGATGTATACTCCACAGATGACAATCGGACCCCTTGCTGCAGCAGGAAAAGGGAGTTTGGTTATGGTCTGGATCTTGTGTTATGGTGTCCAGATAGGGACCTCCCCAAGTTTCAGATGTCACCATGGAACCACTTTGATTGGGCAATTGGGAGCTTACCGCGCATGTGGGTTCTAGGTCACTTTCCGCACTTTATGGTACCTATGCTCCTTGGCCTGTGGACTAGAGAGTCCTCTGCATTCTTTTGCAGCTGGTGCGCCAAGTTCTGACTGGCAGATTCGTAGGGTGATCCCTCCTGCTCCAGGTATGGCAGTTGCTCAGGGCAGGATTAGGGTGGGACAGGACCAAGATGGAGGTCTGGGGCCGACCCTTGTCCTTCTTCCCAGGTGGGGCAATTACACGAAGGCAGCAGCACCCACTTTCGTCCCTAGGAGACCCGGAATCCCTCGCTATCTGCCTATCAGGTATACATACATTTCGAAACTCATCAAAATGCATGCCATTAAATATGTGTGATTTTTTTGTATATCAATTATACCTCAACAAAGCTTAGGCAGAAGAAATCAAAGAAAACTCCAAATAACATAGTGAAGGTCATTGTAAATTGATTATAGTTCCTAACTTTTGTTTTCGAAAGGTAATTTTTTTTTTCTTCCATGAATGGACATTTTCATGATTCTTTGTTATTCTTAACACTTTAAAATTTTAATAGCTTATGGCTTGAAGAGGTCTCTGTTCAATATCTTTATCGGAATATGTGACGAACCCTCCTAAAGCTAAAGCTTTGTTTTAGCTCTGGAAAACTGACTTCAATTATTTCTTGAATAATGCTTTTATTCAACTATTCCTTGGGTTTCTTTTCACCCTTTCATTTAGCTTGCAGTATCTATCTCCATCTTTTTTCTCATTATTTTCATCTCTTCATTCATTTCTTATGCAATCTTAAGTGTTTCTCCAGTTTGTCTTCTATGTTGCCAAGTTGTACATTTGTCTTTTATAGAATCCAGCGAGTTTACTTTACCTTTTCTCCCTGGGAGTTAGTTTCATTGTACTTTCTTCTTGGCTTATTTTCTCAAGGCCCCTTCTTACTCAATAGAGGCAATTTCCTATAGGAATAAAAGAAAATCTGTTGCAGTTTTTCTTTGTATTTCAGAAAAAGCCTTTTCTACTCAATTATTTGGTCATTAGAAATGTGTTTTCCTTATGCTGTAGAATTTCTTCATAGACATCACATTGATTGCGTTCTATTATTCATATTTGAAAGAGGAGAATTCTGTGTAGAGCTGCTGTTAAAGAACAGTTATGATGTCTATTTTCCCAGCACCACGTGGGGTGACTTCCTGGGGCTACCGTTGCAAGTGCCAGCTGCAATTCCTGTCTTCCAGGGTCTGGCTGCAGTTTCTGCTTGGGTGTCAGACTGAATCTACCATGTCCAGGAAAAACAGTGCTAAGCTTTCTTTCCAAATGTAAGTCTTCAACGCGAAGGCAAAGAGACTCACGTTGAAATTGTTTTTATTTGATTCAATGGGTTCTTATCTGGAAGAATAAGAATGCAAATAGGAATAGGTTCCTAGCTTTGAAACTGGGGCCCCCAAGCATGGAAATAAGAAAAATCTTGAGTCCCTACAGGGGAAATTCCAGGCATCTAGCAAGGCAGACTCACGAGTTGTTTTGGTTCCCTATGGAAACTCAAAGATGGCATCTTAAAATATGTTCTTGAGTGTTTTTCAGAAACCCCCATAGGATGGAAACTACAGATAAGGGGGAACTGAGGACTGAACTCCGACTACTGTTCTTTGTTCTAAATTTCTCCCTGAGTGGCCTGGGGAGAGTCACACCCATCTTAACATTCCTTTCCGAGAATCTCTGAATCCACCTGTGACCCCTAGGCCCCCCCGCTTCAGGATACCCCACCTTTTGGGCCAGGCCAATGTATGACCTCCATGTATTGATTACAATTTTACCTGCCACTTCTGCTTTCCTGAAATGTACCCCTGCTTTAAAAACCTTTGCTTGTAAGTCATCAGGGAGTTCAGTTCTTAAGCATTAGCTGCCCATTCTCCTTGCATGGTACCATGCAATAAAAATATCTTTTTCTCTCACTGCAACTCTTGGCTTCAGTGTCTGGCTTTGCTGTGCTGGGTGACTGGACCCCAGTTTGGTTCAGTAACAGCTTATTGTGTATTTTGTGGGCTCCTTTTAGTTTCGTAACATTTTCTTTTAGATAAAGCAAATACATGTTCATTGAACTCAGCATAAATCTTACGTGCTTCTAAAGCTGCGGTTGCAAAGAGGCACAATGGAGTTTTAGGGAGAGGCTTTTTGAGGTTTTTTTTTAACCTTTCCCCTCTGGCTGATTTCCTGGTTAGTGCAGTGTTGCGTGGCTAAAATGGATTTTTACTCTTGCCTTTGGAGTCTGCTTCTCAACTACTTGTGACAGTTGCTTATCTGAGGCAGATTTTCTATTCAGCTTCATGCTCCAAAGCCTTTTTGCTTTGGGCAGCCCTGTGCACCAGGGTTGCCTCCCAAATAGAAAAACCCACTCGGACTCAAAGCGTTTTTTTCTGTTCTTTCATTCAACAACAATCAATACAGAAGACTTCTGTGACCAAATGTGTAGGGATTTCTTCCCACCGACAAGCAAGCAATCGATTCTGCAGTGGACACCCTACTGGGTGTACTTAACCCCCGCACAATTCGTACACTATCTACCTGGAGATGGTGTGAGATGCCACCAGTTAAGGGCTCGGTCCCACAAGACTGCCCCTCCCCCTGCAGACACCAATCACAAGTCTGGGCCTCCAGAACTTCTGGCTGCCAGCTCTAAGTTGGGGTTCCCATGCTCCGCTCTTTGGGTTTGATTAATTTGCTAGAGTAGTTTACAGAACTCAGGGGAAAACTTGCTGATGTTTACCAGTTTATTATAAAGGATATTACAAAGGATAAAGATGAGTAGATACACAGGGCAAAGTATGGGAAGGGGTGTGGAGCTTCCATGCCCTCCCAAGTGTGCCATCCTCCAGGAACTTCCCTGTGTTTGCCTATCCAGAAGCTCTCCAAACTCTGTCCTTTTGGGTTTTTATAGAGGCTTTATTACATAGGCATCATCAATTAAACCATTGGCCATTGGTGATCAGCTTAACCATCAACCTCTCTTCTCTCCCAAGAGGTTGAGGGGTGGGGCTGAAAGTTCCAACCCTCTAACCCTGCCTTGGTCTTTCCTGTGACCTGCCCCCATCCTGGAGCTACCTAGGGGCTGCCAGCCATTCGTCAATCATTAGCCTACAAAAAGACATCCCTTTGGAGATTCTAAAGATTTTAGGAGTAGTATGCCAGGAAACCTGGTAGAAGATCAAATATATAATTCACAATCTTACACCTCCCTTCCCACCCATCTCCACGTTCTAAAGTGTCTGTGGGGCCATACTGTGGCTCAGGAAGGGGCCCCAATCCAAGCATCAATACACTTTTTCTTTTCTCCTTCCACTTCCTTTGCATTTCTCTTCTTCCCTGTTTTCCTTCCACACAGTTTTCTCTGCAAACATTGAAGAGTGGATTGGTACCCTGTTGTGGACTGAATTGTGTACCCCCCAAATTCCTATGTTGAAGACCTAACCCCAAATGTGGACTGCATTTGGATATTGGGCCTTTAAGAGGTAATTAAGGTTAAAAGAGGTCATAAGGGTGGGGCCCTAATCCAATACAATTGGTGTTCTTATAAGAAGGAGAGAGAGAGAGAGAGAGAGAGAGAGAGAGAGAGAGAGATATGCATGCAGGACACAGTGAGAAGTCAGTTATCTGCAAGGCAAGGAGAGAGGCCTCAGGAAAAATGAGGAATCCTGACACTTTGATCTTGGTCTTCCAGACTTTGGAAGTGTCAGAAACAAATGTCTGTTGTTTAAACCACCCATTCTGTGTTATTTTATTATGGCAGTCCTAGTTGACTAATACAGACTCTATCTACCCAATATTCTGCTAATCTTTAGAGACTCCTTCTGGGGATTTTGGCATATGTCCAATTTTTATCACTAATATCTGGTGCTGCTAAAATGTTCTCTTCTTTTGAATGTTTTTTTTTTTTTTTTGAGACAGAGTCTCACTCTCTTCCCTGGGGCGAGTGCCGTGGCGTCAGCCTAGCTCACAGCAACCTCAAACTCCTGGGTTCAAGTGATTCTACTATCTCAGCCTCCCGAGTAGCTGGGACTACAGGCATGCACCACCATGCCCGGCTAATTTTTTCTATATATGTTTTTAGCTGTCCAATTCATTTCTTTCTATTTTTGGTAGAGACGGGGTCTCGCTCTTGCTCAGGTTGGT
>RJWJ010042334.1:0-13096 GCA_004363605.1 Indri indri | reverse complement strand
ATGGTGTTTGTTTATTTCTACTCTTGTAATGAGCTGTTTAATTGGAAAAATCATGAAGGCCATCAAATTCAATCGTCGGGCCAACCATGTAACTATTATGTTTTCAAGAATAAAGGGTCTGAATTTTATTGAGTGGCATAAAAAGTAACTCTGTAAAACTGGACATTTTAAGCTATTTATTAATTATCCTATTATTTATCTCATAATTATTTTGATAGAAATGCTAAAATTATATGAAAAACTGAGTTGTGTATTGTTTCATACATAAAATATGAAAATGGAAAATAGAATAGCATCGAATGTTAAGTTAATATACGAAATACGTATTAAAAGTGGCTGAAGTTTTAAACTAGAATTCAAGGGAAATATAGCTCTTCTCAGCCTTGGAATATAAGAGAAATGGTTCTAATGAATCATCATAAAGAGGACATGATGCCAATTAATGAGAGACATCCTCGACTACAGTTCTATAGTACAAATAATAATGAGTCTCATGGGGATGTGTATTCACTATCCCTAATATAGCCTGATAGAATAAAAGCAAAAATTAGTTCTGTGTGGAACTAAAATTATGTAGTCCCAATAAACTGATACAAAGCATTACTGGTGTTTTCATTAAGTCACCTTATTTGAGCAAACATAGACTGGCAAGTTAAATACAAACAAACTCATGATGATTATTCAAGATATATTATCTCGTGGAATAAGTCTCTGCTAAGAAGAATTCTCAAATATTACACTTAAATAATTATTTCTGCTTTTAAGTTAATGAATTTTGTTCCCTGTAATATTACAGTGAGTGGCAAGAACAGCTAGCAATGGATGGACCAGTATTACCACTGGGAGACCGATATGATAAATGTAAGACTATCTAAGAGCCAGTTATACCATAGCTCCTTCTTTAGTTTTAGGATGTTGAAAGTTGCCTTCATAGTTGATTTTAACTCTTTTTTATGGCCTTCCATGTTTATAACTTATTTCTGGTAAACCACAATTCTAAAAGACTATTTCAACTATTAATACTTTCATTTACTATTAACCTTGTGCTATGATAACCATTTGGTCATCTCTCAGGTAAGGACATTTTATTGGAATGCAAAGTAAAAATTATAGTTTTTAATCTGAAGCAATGTAGCTTTGTTTTTTTCCCCTGAATTCTCAAATTTTGTTAGGAGAGCTCTCAAAATATATTAACAGTTAAATTCATAGGCTCAATTTGAAGTTAGACATAATTCTAGTAAATGACTAATTTGAGAAACCCTGACCACAGTAGTGAATTCACTGGATAAGATTAGATGATATCATGCACTATCTGAACAAGCTATAAATTCAGTGACGCAGCAGCCTCATTAGCTTCCATACCAAGGGCTCAGAGACTAATGATCTCACACATATCTCAAACAAGACAAACAGAAAGGAAAAACGGTTCTTTATAATTATGTCACCCTGCAGCAATGTATATTATCATTAACTAGTTATTTACTGATGTAAAATGTTAAAAACCCTAATTTATGTATTCCCTCCTGAAGTCAGATTGTTAAAACCACTACTCTAGGTTTATGTATTATCTTCTATAGTCCGATTGCTATAACTTGAGCTGTTTTGGTTGGAATTGCATCAAAATATCCCACAACTATTATAACATACAATGAAAGCTGTTTCTGATAAAAGTTAAGTTGTACTTTATGGAACATCGGGCTAGAAACAGTAGTTCGAATGTCGTTTAAAATTGAATGTTACATAAGCCTTTAATAAAAATGTGAATGAAAATTATTCAGGAACAAGGAAACTAAGCTACAGTTAATTTTAGCTTTTCTCCATCATTTTAAATTATGGTTTCCTAGAATAAGAGCTCATAACCAGTAAGGCTTTTTTCATGTGTTGTGCGAATGACAAATAGTAATGTTTCCAAATGTGTTTGCTAACAATGACAAACAATAAAGACAACTTCCTATAATCCTAAAACCAACAAAGAAGAAAAATTGTTTCAGCAGCATATGGTAGAAATAGATGTTTTTCTGTCACAGAAGAAAAATAAATGACTGACAATAGATTCAGTTTATGAACAAATGCATGGAAAATGTGTGATAACTCAGTAATTAAATTGTAGACAATAGCACGTTCCCAAGCGTAGGTGGCGTATAATGTTATCAACAGCTTGGTGAAATTATCCAGCTTGAGACATCACACAGAGTATGATAAAATAGGTAAGGATAAATTACTTTTTTCAAGCTGTGCAAACAAAGGACAAGGAGAAAAATAAGAGAATGTTATTATTAAACAATTACTGATATTTTTCATTTTAAATTAAGTGATTAGTTACCTATTCTCTCCAAGAACAATAAATAAAGGAACATAATATCAAAATAATATTTTTGTGGTTATCTATATACACAGAATACTTCCATGGCTGGAAAATTAATTTGTTTAATTAGCCGAGATTACTCAATGGAGACTTCACAGTAGATCTAAACTGGCTTTAAATATGGATTCTACAATGTGTTATCAGAGTAAACAAAAAACAAGTTAGTTACTTAAATCTCTCTTAACTCCACTTGTAGTTTTCTCATCTTAATGATGACATAGCAACAAAAACAGACAGTTACGGTGAGAACGAAGGTATTATATATTAAAAGCCTGTTACATACCAGTTTGCTTATTACCTGTCAAATCCATCTTCACCTATTCCTATATACACAAATAATATAATGAAAAAATTGTGCAATAAGATCTGTTGTAGAAATAGTTTATTTGTTTAGTCTATGTTAGGCTATATCTGTCTATAATTCCTTCACTAGGTCTAGGATAAAAACAAACAAAAAAATCCAAAATTAAATTAGATACAGCTCTTATTTAGACATCATTCACACAAGTGTTATTGATGGACTGGAAGATTTAACCAAATATAGTTCCTATTTTTCCTTTCCTTTTTGTCAGAGTAGTAACTTTTAGTTCTTTGGAGCCATTCTGGTTGAAATTTTTCTTAATGGACTTCTTTAACTTGAAATCTTGGAAAAAGTAGAATTAGTTCATATAAATATGAACCACATGTATGGATGTCTTATATGCAGTTATTATTTGTTGATTTTGACATATAAATTTATTCTAATTGTGCCTCTAATTTGAAAGTGAATCTAGTTTCATCATCAGAACTTTCATTATTCTACACATGAAGTATTACCTCCTTAGCTTTCACAAATATTCTTAACCAGCAGATTGTCTTTTGAAGTATGAAAACTGCACAGAATTCTGCACTGACAACTTCTCGTGTACAAATATTTTCACTGAAATATTTTTACTTACTACGTATTCCTTTATACTTTGCCTCTTTATGTGTAGAAATGGTCGTGTTTTTCCTTGTACTGCTAAGTAGAGGTCTCCTTTTGTTAACCGAGAACACAACACATATTGCTATCGCACTATGACTTGGCTTTAACACATTAATGTATGCTGACTTTGTTTACCTCCTGACTTTTTTTGTCACCTCCAAACTCATCAGCAAACCCTATGGCTGTATCTTTGAAATAAACACAGAAGGTTACTACTTTCACCACACCAACTATTAACACCTGAGTTTAAGTTGCTATCACCATGTCTTACAACAGCCTCCTATCTGGTTTCCTTGCTATCATTCTTGAACTTCTGTAGTCTATATTCTACACAATGGCCAAGTGATCTTTTTAAAATACAACCTTAATTACATCATTTTTCTGTCTAAAATACTTCAATGACTCCTCTTGGTTTTTGGTTTTGGTTTATTTTTTCAGAATAAAAGGCAAACTCTATACCAGTTGCTAACGTGAAAGCCCCTAAGTTTTGGACAAATACTTTTGATTCCAGTTCTTCTGATTAATGAATTGAGGCAATTCGTTCAGTTACATTGTTTATGCTTTTTTTCCCCTTTCCTTGCTTCTTTCTTTATTATTATTATTGTGTGTGACAAGACCGCTTAACATAAAATCTACCCTCTTAGTAAATTTTAAGTACACAATACAGTATTAACATTCCTTTTGCTTTTGACAGATTTATAATAAAGTAAATCCAGCAATATTGACTAGAGATAACAAAGAAACAAAGCAAACAAAATTACTAGTTAATCCAATAGTATATACTTAACAGTACAAAAAATAATATTGGGGGCGGGGCGCGGTGGCTCATACTTGTAATCCTAGCATTTTGGGAGACCAAGGAGGTAGGATTGCTTGAGGCCAAGAGTTCAAAAGCAACCTGGGCAATAGCGAGACTTTGTCTCTATAAAAATTTTAAAAAATTAGCCTGGCGTGATGGCATGCGCCAATGGTCCCAGATACTAGGGAAGCTGAGACAACAGGATCACTTGAGCCCAGGAGTTGGAGGTTGCAGTGAGCTCTGATGATGCCACTGCACTCTACTCTGGGTGACAGTGGGTGTCTCAAACTAACTAACTAGCTTACTAACTAAATAATATCAAATATAGGTCATGCCATATCATTCTCATTCTTCTTCAAACCACTAATATTGTGAATATTTAAAAATTTTATCTTTCAAATTTTAATTCACATTCTGAAACTCCTTTTTACTTAAGATGATAATTTCTAGGTAATTTCTAAATTTCCTTTGGAGGCCACTGTTCTACAACTCTATGTACATGGACTATTTCAGGTTAAGTCTTACATATACCAGAAATAAAAATAGAACGATTTTATGTGTTTGATAACACCAGACACACAAAAATTGAGTAAAAATATAATCTTCAAATCATGTTTTAATCTCTGTTTTATAGAAAACACAGGAAAGAGTTCAAAATAAATGACTCCTGCACGCAAGAACTAAACATGGATTTTAAATGTAATCACCACATACTTCCAAAAATCAAATCGCAAACCTGGAGTTTATGTGTAAGGCTGCTATATTTTTCAATATTATGCATGAGACTCTTATGTCAATGTAGTAAAGTCTATGGCTTCAAAATAAATACTAATACTTTTATATGTGAATAAATCAATGAATGCAAATATATCTTGGATGTTCATGCATAACCAAAAACCAGAACACTAAAAAAATATGAGCATAATAGAAAATCCTTTTTTAATTTGCACATTTTAAAAGTGCTATAGAAGAGTATTTCCAAAGTGTCAAGGTTTTGTCCACTTCTGGCTCCACTCATTTTTGCAACTAAAGCCCATTTGTCCATTCTCTATTGAAATGCATCATGTCAAATAATTCTCCTTTGAAAAAGGGCTCATTAAATATTCATATTCTTACACCATAGGAAAGCTTTTTTTGTTTCATTTTTATTTAATTTAATCACACAATCAAATAAAATGCCTATGACAATAATCTGAATATTTTCACCTTTATTTTCTCTTCAGTATGTGTGGGGAAATACAAAAGTTACAAAAGCAATGCCATTGCTTGCAGGAAATACATCTTTTTTTTTCTAATTCTGTCAATGCCTTTAAATTTTTTCTGACATGCAAATCCCTGAGGTCAAAATCCTATTTAAAGTTCACATTGAGTTTATAATGGTTCTGCTTCTGTGCTGATTTAGATTTAATCAGAATGTGAAATAAAAAGAACACATAACCTTTTACATCTAAAACAGATTACATAATATTTGCAATTAATAAGCATCACTCCATGGGTAAATGACATTCTGCATGACAATTTTACAGCATCATTAATATCAATGGTAAATGTCAAAGTACCCAAATGTCAAAGCATTTCCTTTACCTTAGAAATATTCTATTTATAACAAATGGCATAGCACCTGTGAATTGATAATAAAGTTATCCTGGAATTTGGGAAACAATATACAGGCACATGATAAAGGAGTTAAATCATCACCTTAACTTATATGGAGCCTTCCTGAATATTGTATTTTAACAAGTTGAATCTTTAGCTGAGCCTGTAATGTCAATTTAGGATCAAATACGGTATTATAGTGTTTAAATATTTGATTTACTGGTCAAAAATAAGACCGACCTAACAATTTGCTGAGCATGGATTCAAATCCAACTCCCAGGTTATGACAATTGTAGCTAGTAGTTTTGCTGAGTGAGCACTCAGTTGGAAAATAGAGTTAAGCACTTTATATTTAGGACCTCTTTTTTTGTGCATTATTTCACTTCATTTCAATAACTGAAATTTGGTTACTCGAGTGCACATCTTTGGACATTCTCTTAGGCCATTTCTGTCATCCTTTAAAAATATTTCTTCCAGCAGAAAATGTTAGTGTTTTCCATCCTCCCCTCTCTTGAGTCTTGGAAATTGTTCTCCTACTCCCACCTAACAGTTTCTCTGAATGTGTCTTCATGACACACTGACCCCGATACCACAAGGAACTTTATAGTATTCCTTATTTCTTCCTTCCTTCTTCTCTTTTTTCATTCCTCTATCTGTCCATCCATAGAATTTTTTAATTCTTACTGTTTCTTAGGCACAGTGCTAGACATTAAGGATAAGGCATTTAGTGAGATATAGTTTCTGCTTTCAAGAAGATTTCAGCCTCCATCCTGTTCCTTGTCATCATTTTTGGAAAATTGATCATTCACATTAAAATATCTTCTATACTCTTGTTTCTAGCCTCTTTAATTATTTCAAGTCTAATCACATCACTTGCCACCTCATTTTCCTTTCTTTCATGCCTACTATCTCACATCCTGATTTAGAATCACATCTTTTTCTTAATTCTTCAAAGTTTACTTAGATATTCCTTTTCCATAAAATGTTTGCTGAATTTTAACCTTTGAAATATGTAGCATTGTCTATCAAAAATAGAGGCACATTTTTTTTTCAAAACACACACACCAGAATTAAACAAATAATCATTAAGTGCCTGTTTTGTACCAGGAAAATATTTATCTGCATTATTGATATATATGCTTACACATTCACTCCTCACATGCAGATCACCTAAATTGTCTTTGAAACTGCATCTCTGTCTAGTAGAACGTCTTGTTACCTATTCAATTAATATTTATGGAAATAAATATATATTCTTTAAAATTATGCTAAGGATGATATTGGTATTATCACTCATTAAATTTGTTAATGCTTCCACAGTGATTCAATTCATCTTAAAACATAATTATATCACTTACATCAAGCCAAAAAGATAACTAAGGTCATAAGTCAGAAAAAAGCAGTATTTATTATCTTTGTCGCATATATCTCATGTCCTTAAAATTAAATAAATAAAACCTAGTAGTATATCTATCATAGTACTTAAAGTCAATAAAAAAAGGACAGCATTATAATGTTGGGAAGAGCAATATTTGTTTTTTTTAATTTCTGCTGTGAAATGTTCCATACCAATGAACATTGGCTCTGACAGAGTGCTAGAGTTTTGAATCACCTTCATCCCTTATGTGAATCTGCAGAACTTCTCATATTGTGACAAAATTACTCCAGCAGTACTCATCTGAACCTCTCTTCTTAAAGCCCTTTTTAATTATGACTGTTCCTTATCACCCCTGAAAATCACAAGTCTTCTTTCCTTTATTCCTCAAATTAGATACAGCAAACTACTCACAAAGAAAATGAACAAAACATTTAAGAAGTATACTCCTACAAAAGGAAATAATTACCATCAGAGTTCAGGAAATAGAATATAGATACTCTTAAATTACTAGTTCAAGTAGACACAATTCTTAAAAATTTGGCAATCACTCCGAAGAATCATAAAATACTTTCCTTGTAAAGCCATAGGAAATAGGCTGCTGCAAATGAAAAACAAAACAAAATTTTATATTTAAGGTAAAAAAGAAGCAAAAAAAAAAGTGCCCAAACCAGGTCTATTGTTATGATATATTCCTTATACTTTTACATGTAACTTCAATCTTTTGACCTTAAAATTATTAAGTTTCATATGTTACAAGTTAAAATAGGCTCATTTTCTGCTCAGTTCATTTTCTCATACAGTGAATTATTGAATTTTTCCATGGCCATGTTACAAAAAGAGTCTTCATTTGATATGTATTTTAAAGCTGCTGCATCCAGGCTTCTCCCAGTTCACCCTTTACTTTGAGCATGGACTGTCGCAAACAAAATTAAGCTGGTCTATTCAGGCAGTCCCTTGTGGGCATAGGACCAAGTCTCTGTCCTATTCTGTGTCTGATTTCTTTGGCTGTAAACCCAGACACTGTGGTTTTTTTTTTTTTTTTTTTTTTCAACTGTGAATACAGGGAGGCTTTGAGAAAACTCTGAAGTGATTGTAAAGGCAAAGGATGGAAGAGATTTTAAATCCTTTAGATGTGAGGTAGCCGACTAGAGGGCAGACTGTTAGTTCCCTAAATATAATGGGAAATAACTACATTAATATGCTTTTTTTGACTAATGTCATAGTATAGCATTGTTCATGTGAGAAAATACAGTCCAGAATCCAAGCAACTATTTCTAACTACTACTAAATAATAAAGAAACTTGAAATATTGTAAGTTATACAGTATCCATGTGTGATGATTGATTTTAAAATCTCCTGAAAATATAACAGGTAATTGTACATTAGGAACATATAATGCTTTTTAAAACAAGTTAAAACTTAAAGACAGATTTTCATTTTTAATATTTTTGAAGACATTCTATCAGTGGGAAGGAAAGAGAATATGGATATGTTAACTAATTGCTATTAAAATAACCTCAACAAAGTGTACTTATAGCTTCCGCTCAGGGACAAACAGAACTAGGGAGAGTGTTGCTTCCACCTTTATAACAAGAAAATAGTCATAAATTCTGCCAGTTCACAAATTTTCTTGGGCTCATTGGAGAGCTGAGTTTGCAAGGCAACCAGCTATCATATAATCTAAGAGACAGCCACCTGAAGAGAGATACAGGATGTGAACATTTATTTACTTGGGGCAGAAACAGCCAGACCTACCTAAGCAAGGAAAATTAAGCACAAATAGCTAACAAATTAATGAAAACTGATTGTAGGCTGGGAAAAGTGTATGGAGGCCCTGAAGACTGTAAACAAAAAGGGTGTTTGTATCCTACTAGGAGCTCTTTCTTCACAAATCCCACTTGGCAAGATTCCTGAAAAAGCTTCCTGCATGGTGCCTGGGGTAATGGAACAGTAGCTAGTGGGTAAAAGACATAAAATTATGGTCAAACTTTTTATTTACTCTGATCTCCTATTGTTAGGAGATAATTTTCCACAAGGCTTTGTGTTTACATCTTGCAAGTAGAGCCATAAGCAGTCTTTTGTTTCAGACTTTTTTCAATGATATAGGTATAACGGACGACTTTGGAAGATCAAGAAAGTGTCACCCTCAGGAACAGAGTAGGCAGATATATTTGCCGTCAGTATAATAATGTCTCCTCTGGGGCAAAGGTCAAGAAGGTACATATGTGGTCCCTTATAAGTTTCTGGGTTCCAGATTTCTTACCTGTGACATCTAGCTGACTGCTGTGTTGTCCCCATTGGACTTGGGAGACAGTGAGCCAAGGGCGTCAATGTGATCATAAAGTATAGGCTGCCTGCTTCCTGTGAGTGTAGGGGTGAGGGGAAACTTACCCTTTCCCCTGAAAGTTTGCTGAAAGATCAACTCACAATTGAGGCAGATTAATAAGAGAAAGGTTTATTTACCATGCATATGGGGAGAATCACAGAGTGATTACTTAATATCCCAATGGGATCCAGATATTTTTGTACACACCTCTTAGAGGGGAGGGGGAAAGATGAGGAGTACAGGTAATAATAATTCAAAATAATCTTTATACCAAGGAGTCATGTTTTGGGGTGAAATTTCCTGAGCTCCTTCATGAGTAAAACAATCTTATGTCTTTGACCCGGGATTCTCATAGTTTCTGCCAGTGTTCGTGAAATTGAGGCAATGAAACTTGCTAGCATTAAGTAGGTATAATTTCGGAACTGTCATAGTTTTGACACATCCCTATAGAACAATAGCTTTAATCTATAGAGAAAAGGAAACATACCTTGTTGCTCTTAGGATACGGGCAAAAGCGCATAATAGCAGAGAAAAGAAAATGGAAGAACCTTTTAGTCATAAAGATAGTAAGGAATACATGGTAGGCCCAGAATTTTATATCAGGAAGAGGAGAGGCCACATCCCTGCTTCTCTGTATCATAGTGTCTGCCTAAGTCTGAGGCTTAATCATAATAACAGACCCCCGGGCCCCATACACACACCATCAAGCTAACAAACACCAAATTGAAAGCAAAAATTGAAGCCAAAGAAGGAGATCACCGAAAAAAACTCTGGCGAATGGACCCCTATGCAAAATACATGGAACCAAAGAAATTTGAAACCATCCCTGCACTGAGGATAATAATAGCAGCAATAAGACAAAAACTCAGCCACGTTTCTTACTAGATTAATGCCAACCCTGAAAGTTCTGACATGGGAAAGACTTGCCCATTTCTGGGTGTGGAATATATTTACTTCAGCCTTTTTCTCTGCTATATAAGATGTCCAGATTAAAAAGAAAAAAAATGGCAAATCATATTATAAGCAGTGCCAGGTCGCTGGCTAATTTCTCTATTTTTAGTAGAGATGGGGTCTCACTGTTGCTCTGCGTAGTCTTGAACTCCTGAGCTTAAGTGATCCTCCCGCCTCGACCTCCCGGAGTACTAGAATTACAGGCCTGAGCTGTGATGCCTGGACTTGAACATTCTTTTTATTAAGGGCACAGAAAACATACACTAAGATAGACCATATTTAAAAAAAATCTCAAAAATGTTAAAGAATAAAAAATATAGTAAGGATACTCTCTGAAAATAATAAAATTAAACTAGAACTCTATAATAAATATCTGGAATATCCTAAAATATTTGGAAATTTAACACTCTTCTACATAACCTATGAGTTAATGAGAAAGGGTCAAAGAAAATAAAAATCTAACTAAATGGAAAAAAATACAGCAGGTCCTCAATGTTTCTTTCCAAGATGTTTGTTATAAAGTTGATCAGAAAAAAAAAAAAATTGATTTCCTGCTGGGGCTACTGTCTCTGTGGAGTTTGCATATTCTCCCCAATACTGAACCAAAATAACTAAGTAAATAATTATCTTACTTGTTTTTATTAATCTTTCTTAAATGTATACATATCTCAGATTTATTTCAATGTTCAATATTAGAATTGTTTTGGTTTTTATTTAGAGGTTTAGGGATGTTTTTGTGACCAGAAAACATATGTTGTAGGAACTTAACTACTGTTTATATGTTTATATCAATTAGCCTATGGTAAAACTGGTTTCTCTATACAAGCTTTTGCTGAAAGTCATGGTTTCAAAGAACCTATAAAGGACATTAAGTGAGGGCTTACTGTACACAATATCTAAATTGGTAAGATGTAGCCAAATCACTGCTTAGATACAAATTTACGGAATAGATCCTAAGATTTGACAAGATAAATGTCTCAAATCAGTAATATAAACTTTCATCCTAAGAAAGTAGAGAAAGAGCAAATTAAACTTAAAAGCTAATTCGAGATTTGAAAATTAAGTATTATAATTCATCATATTAACACACTAAAGATGAAAAATATGATCATCTGAAAAGATATTAAGAATAATTTGACACACCTAAACATTCATGATAAAAACTCAGCAAATTTGGAATAGAAGGAAATCTACAGTTAATATCATACTTAATGGTAAAGATGGAAAGCTTTCTCAGTAAGATTGGAAACATAATAAAGTCCTCCTTACCACAGATACTCAACACCATATTGGAATTCTAGTTATTACAGTAAGTCAAGATAAACATGCTTAAAGATTTGACATGAAAAAAACACAAACAAAAAACCAACAACCTGACTCTACTCACAGACAGAAAGAATATCAGAACAGCCCAGTGTTTAAGGTTAACAGAATCAACACCCAGAGCTTTTCCTAAATGAAGTTGTACAAAAATAGTATGTTTACCCATTTTTGTTATTTATCCCATGGTCTAAACTGTGGGAGGTGTTGCGTCCAGAATCAAAAGAATCCACTAAGCACAAAAAAGAATCTGAAAACACATCTTTAAGGGAAACTTTTCTATTAAAATCTAATGTCTATTAGAACCTATTAAAAATCATATTTGGTTGTTATCCCTACAATGCGGTCTGTAGAATGTTGTAGGAATTCCTTCTTGGAAAACGGAGTGAGTTCTGATTGAAGCTTTTTTAGTCTTAATTACTTTTTAAAATTTCTCCCTATGAAAACTCTTCTGAACATGGAGATTTGAACAATTACTGATTTCCAAGGATCATCATAGTAGTAACACCTCACCCCTTTGTGGAAACCTGGATAACTACAAGAATCTGCTTTGTGTGTTGGTAAAATAAATGGTATACGTGCACTGCTAAATCTCAAAAGTTTGAGGCAAAGGGTGTAGTAAAACAAGAAGATTCTTGAGAGAACCAATAGAAAGGAACTATTTCATTTTTTCAAGAGCTTTGATTATTCCTATACTCCTGAGCAAACCGAACTACAGTCTCACCAATAGTCTGAATTTGTGTCCTCATAGTCCAGACCAGGCTCTCACAAATGGAATATTTTTAGTCATTAGGAACTTCCCTGACACTTTTTCTATGCTTTGAACTTTTTTGCAAAGCTTTGACTTAAGATATAATGAGGAAGATGGCTGTAAGGCATCAGCAATTGAAAGGTGTTATCTAAGGGATGACTTTTTCTACACTTCCACCGTAAAGGCATATCAGTTAGAGGACTTTAAAAATAGATCCACTTCACCTTTTGGCTGCTTAGATTTGATCCTATTACAATCAGGAGAAGCAGATATTTCCTGTATAAAGTGAATTGCAAAATGTTACCAAATCTTTAGATTTGAGATATTATAAGCAAAAATAATCAATTCATAAAGCAACTTATGAATTAGTTTTTATTTATAAAGAAATATACCTAATTCAGAGGCACACAAAACCAACAATATATCACTTTTAATTTAGTTATCATTTTTTAGGTCAGCCTACTTCTGTTCATGCTTGGTTGTTTGGAATCAGGTAAGAGGAGTCCACATGAAGATACTTATTTAGTCTGTCATGCTGGGTTTTTTGTATCTAGTACACATGAATGATTATGATAGCTATCATTTATTATTTTAATTAGTATGCAATTAGATAACTAGTGGGTAATTAAAGAAGGAAAAGACTGTT
>RJWJ010042333.1:0-13093 GCA_004363605.1 Indri indri | reverse complement strand
CAAACTAAATATCTAGTCATCTGTGTTGTACATTAAGTGTGAAGGCACATATCACAGTTTGGGATTTAAATGGAAAAATCAATACCCTACAGGAAATCTACAGTTGCATAGCAGATTTTTCTATCAGCCAATGCTTTCTTTGTCAGTGCCTTCTAATTACACATACTTGTGTATTCCAGGCATCGATTTTACTTTGCTTTTGTTTGGGTTACTTAATATTCCTCCCTCTTCCAAGAAGCAGAGGCGGGTGGGGCAGGAAGACGGGGCTGCAGGCAGAGATGTTAGAGTAATAAAGTCAAGGCAATGTCCCCTCCACCTGGCCAGGGCACTTCTGCCAGTGCCTGTGGCCCAGAGGACTAGCCTTCCAGCCATGTGCTCCCGATCATGCGGGAGCCCAGAATTAACCTGCGCCCTCCGTGTTCCTCCCCCGCAACAGTGCTCCCATACTTTCCATACTGGCTGCTGCTCTTGCTGCAGCAAACCATGCAAGAAGATGGCAGAGCCACCCTTAAGCTAAAAAAGCACTTTGGAGCGGAGCTTGCAATCTTCTCTGACAGATTCTTTAAAAATCTGTTCTAAGCTGCACTAAGAAAACTCCAAGGACTTCCGATTTCTCTCTTATGAATGAACAAGACTTTTTCATATAGAAGCATAACTTCCCAAGGCTTCACGACCAGCCAAACACCATCCCATTTCTTACAGCTGAAAAAAATAAAATTTCTCCTTGGAGAAATAAGCTTGTGTTTTCTCTTTATTCTCCTATTTCTTTGATCACAGGAAAGTATGCTGACCAAAATAAAGCATTTCTAACAGTGACTAGAAGGACAAAGATTGTACCAAATCTCTCAAGACCACTGCCAACACAATATTGTGCTTAAGCACATCGATGATGAAATATCTATTTTCTCTAAAGATAGCTGTAAAAGATGTTTGCATATATGTTTTACCTTCAGTATAAACTGACCACAACCAGGACTCAAGCATGTTCATTTCTCCCATAAATAGAAAAAATTAAACATGGCACATTACTTTGAACAATTTCTCTGAAAAGAAGTAAGTTACTCCCAAAAGCATTCTGATACCAAAACATAGCCTAAATGGCCCCTATGGTCTTCTGCTGGATAACAATAGCTATAGAGAGAAACATTTAAACTGAAACGAGCAAAAAGTGTTGCCCCAGAATAGGTAATGCTAGCAGGTCTGGAAGTTTAAGAGTCCTAAGATAAAATATAAGGTAAGTTAAATTTTCAGGAAAAAAATGCATTTATAAGCAGCATATTTGCCTGTGGATTGGTTGGTCAAGGGACTACCCACACAGAATGAGTAGTGCTATTGTAACTGTGCAGTGTGGCGGGGAAAAGGAAGTTCTTGCTGTCAACATGTAGCTAGCTAGAATGCATAAGAACTGTATTTTTCTCTCCTCTCCTGCTCTTTGGACACTGTTTTTAATGAACAGTTGGTATTGGAGCTAAATCCAAAGACTGTTACATGTGGGATTTCCTAATGCAGAGACCTGGCAGAGCTGTACTGTATTCGGCCAAAAAAACTAAACAGAAATTAGACTACCTCGAAATGTAACAACTGAGCAACCTCATTCTCTTTCAGTGTTTTCATTTAGTTGGAGCAAATGTTTTGCTTTAATGCAATTGAAAAGAAAAGAACGTTTAGGGACAACATAGCTAGATCCCTCATAAAGCTTCATTTTCAAAAGCAGTGTTTGAATCTCTAAATAAATGACAATTCATTCTCTGTTTACTTTAGGTAAACAGAAAATGCATCGCAGAGCACTCATTTTCAAAAGCTAATCAAGAACATTAGGTCCCAACAGATTCATTTAATAGAAATATAATAGGCATTCCTGCTTGCTTTTCATCTTGTCTCGCTGTAAATGCTAAAATGAACAGCAAATTAACCCTGCATTGGAACAGAGTTTCTGTCACAGCTGATATCCTCTCTCTCACGACTTATAAACATCCCCGCACCCTGTCACTGCTTTGACTCCTCTGCATAGGAGAGACGGTTGAGTTTGGCAAGAGAGTGAAGGAATACTTGAATTCTAAAGGGAGTACTGCGTGTCAACTCTGCTATCTTTCCTAGCAGAACAAACTATTACAATGTTGTCTCCTAAAATAGCGTACAGTTAGGACGCAGGAGGAAGGGTAGAGGTGGGGTTGGTTTTTTTCCAAGCTACCTATATCAACTGTCTTTCTCTATATTTTTAACATTACTAGCCATTCTCCAAGTGGCTGCTTATAAACTACCATACAAAACAAGCTAATAAAGACAGGGCCATTCAAGCTCTATAATCAGATATAAAAGATTTGCAAACAATTCGAGATCTTATAATGAATATTCAGTGATATCAGAATTAGCATTTAGAACTCTATACAGAAAAACTATAATATTTCATAAATTATGTAATAATGAACAAACCCTTTCGAAAACTGTTTTCACTGTGCTAAAGTAACATTCTAGACTTGTTGTAAGTATGTTATTCTTACAAGTAGTTCGCAGTTATTCTTGAAGGCAAGCCTTGGAGTTTCCTTAGCATAGTGCTGCTGGGGAAAATTTTCAGCATGTCCATCTTCATCTCTAGCCTGAAGGGAAATATAATGGCCTATTTAGGGACTTACAAATAATGGAAGAAAAAAAAAAAGCTAAAAGCATAACAGCTCAGATCATTAAACAAACGGGAATCCAGATATAACAACATCATTAAGAAGTTTGTTTAAATACGCAGTACACCTTTTAGATATCAAAATCTGGGATTTATTTTTCTTTACATTGTTTAGTTTGAACATGCAAATTCATTGTGGTGTAATATTTAAAACAATATGAACCAAATCAAAATCCAATAATTTTGCCGGAAATTATCACCACTTTAGTCTTCTAGTGCACATTGTTCATTGCACATTTAGGATTATATGACATACATACATGTTTAAACTTTTTGGCATGCTTAAGCAATCTCTAGATAACGCACTTTAAAAAAATTCTAATAGCAAGGCCATAAGAAAAGCAATTTGCATAGTTATATTTTGCATTGTGATACTATTAGAGATAAACTGATCCCCCTCCATTTTTAAATAATGATCTAAAAGGAGCGATGATCTAGTAAGAACAATGATTCTTCAATCAAATGTAGTAAAAAAAATAGATTTAATTACGAAGTTGCATTAAAAGTTACTGGTTATTTTGATCTACACTGTTAATTAAGAAAGCTGAAGTTTAAATGGAGACATTAACAGAACCCATTGGCAATACCGCTCGCATTCAGTCTTCTCTTTCTAATCTCCATCAGGTTCTGGTTTGGAGTTGGAGAGAAGGGAGAGGTAGGTGAAAGGGGGTGTGTCTGCAGCACACTCATTAAACCATTCATTTGGGTGACACTTGCACTCCGCTCTGTTCTCATCTCGTCTTAGCCCTAACTGCTCTCTCTTTCCTGGCCTCCTGAAATTCACAGCTGAGCTGTCTCCCTCACATATGGCTTGCATATAATTATGCATATTCCATTTTACACTGCATTAAAATGATGAGCTCCTGGCTCCCTGCCAGCTGATTTTAAAAAGCCCCAGTGAAGTCGGAAAAAGGAGAGAAACACAGGGAGAGCCGCACGGGAAGCAGCAGGTAGTTCTGTCTGCTGTCTCTTTCGATAAAATGTATGTCTGGCACCAAGGGAACAGCTGAGAACTACCTGTTGTGATGTATGGATCGAGGGGGAGAAAACAACAAGCATACTCTGTGGCATCACGGTGACAACTCTTATGTATTGTTTCTCCTTTAATGGAGAGAAATCTGCCCTGACAAGTGTCACTCAGAGCTCCCCAGCGATACTGGGTATTGTCATTTTAGGAAGGGTTCCATATTTTGCACATTTTAGAATGCATTGCTTGTTTCTAATAAAGGCTTCTGCTGCTTATCCCAGGGAGAGAAGTAGACGGAATTTGGAAGTGGAATGTCATGGTCAATAATATTTGGATTACGAAAAGTTTGTGGGGAAAAGAGACTGCTCTGTTTGGGCTTCGTTTTTGAGATTTATCAACATCTCTGGGGTTTGGTGCCCTTTTATTGTACCTCCCCCTGCCCCGCCCCGCTATGTCAGAGTGAAATAGAAATGCAGTTATAGGATTGGCTATATACAAAGAAGTGTAAGTGTTTTCATGTCCAGTGGCCATCACTGGAACCAGGGCTGCTGCTTCTCCCCGCGTCAGTACTATTCTGCAGCTACATCAGGGTTTAAGCAAATATAGCTCAAATGGGACCCATTTTAAGTCCCAGCTGGTAATGGTAGCAGTGGAGCGTATAAATAAAAGGCAGTCATAAGAAACCAGTAAGATGCCATTGGGCAGTGACAATATTAGATTTTTCATAAAAAAATTTTAAGCCATCCTGTGAGGTAAAGGTCTCTTAAAGACAGAGACCACATCTGAGTCATCTTTCTTACTCTGCCATGCCCAGTGCCTCACTTTTGGTTGGTACTTAACAAACACTTAAGTGATGGAAAAAACCCATACATGGATAGTAACTAGATCCTACCATAAACAGCTCTGTAGAAAATGCCACCTCAAAATATGCTAAAGTTGGTAGTAGTTTTCTTATATTCCTGATGCACTATGATACATATGCTTGGAAACACACTTTGCATATAGTTTGCAAGGGCTACTATTTACATATGTATGTCTATATTCAATATATATGTATCTTGTGTATAAATATTCATAAGGTGGAATATGTTTATTATGCATGTACTATGTATACACATTCATACACACCAGATGCCTAAGGATATTTTCAACATTAGTGGCAAAAATATATTCATTCCACTTACATGTAAGGTGCACACAATGTTTTTTATGTGTTTAAAGGACAAAAAAATCCCATTACCTAAGATTTGAATGTGTTTCCTCCAAAGAGCTATAGATTTCATATAAAACCTCATAATTTATGAGGTTAAATAAAGCAGCATTGGAAGAGAAAGGAGAGGGGGATTAGGGAAGCTGGGAAGTGGAAAGAGAAAGCTTTTTTATCAAACCATTATGTGTATCTTTATCAAACCATTATGGTCACCTTGCATCAAACTCCCATGGCCTGGGAATGGCCTGCCCTCTGACACCCAACCTGACTCCAGAGTCCAAGAAATTCCATCCTCCAGCCATTTGCTGCATTTCCACCACATGCCACAGAAATGGAAAGGACACAAAAAGCGAGGAGCCCCCAAACCATCGCCCCCATATGCATGTGTGTGCACACATAAGCACTCACACACACCTCTCACCAGAGCAATCCCCCTTGCATTCTGAAGTTTGTAATGTGTAATTTTAAATTACTATTATAGGACTAAGTGGAATTACATGCATTCATCAAAGGCAGTAATTCTCTACCCTGGCTGCATACTAGATTCATCTGGGGTGGTGCCAGACTTAGCCCCCACCCCTCCATTCCTCCCCATCCCCCTGCAACCTTTCCAAGATTCTGATTTAATTGGTCCAGGATGGGCCCTGGACATGTGAGGGTTTTTTTGGTTTTTGGTTTTTGTTTTAAGAAAGCTCTCAGGTGATTGTAATGTACAGCAGGGCTGAGAACCTCTCTAATCTTAAGAGGGCACCTACGGGTATTAAGAGGAGGTCCTTGGCACAGCCTGCGGAATGTTCTCTAACTAGATCCCAGGCCCACTGGCATGAACCACTGTGCAATGCTAGGAGGATATACGGGTTGAGTATTCCAAATCCAAAAATCTGAAATCCAAAATGCCCCAAAATACAAATTTTTTTGAGCACTAACATGATGGTCAAAGGAAATGTTCATTGGAGGAAATGTTCACTGGAGCATTTTGAATTTTGAATTTTCAGATTTGGAATGCTCAACTAGTAAGTATATATAATGCAAATATCCCCAAATCCAAAATCCCAAACAATTCTGGTCCTAAGCATTCTGGATAAGGGCTACTGAACCTGTAGGATGTAGCCCCTGAGGTGGGTCTTATCCTAAAGATTTAAGAGATTACACAAATAGCTGCTTGTGGGCAAAAATTCTCATTATTTGTTTGTTTGTTTGTTTCTTAGTTTCTGGTATGACAAATAATCTTGGAAGAACTACTATACCACTTCCCCAAAAAGGCCTTCCTGAACTTCTCTAACAAGGCAAATATCTCCCCTCTGTCCTCTCCTAGGCTTCATGCAGTTGCAACCTTGCAATCACTGGTGTGATTTACTTCTCGCATGCTGGGCTGCCAGCGTCCTAAGGGCAGGGATGGTGTCTAGTTTCCCACCATTGTATCTTCAGCCCCAGCCACTGCCTGGTGCCCAGTAAGTGCTCTGTAAGAATGAGCTTTATCATTCACAGCAACTTGGTGGCAATGTTAGAAAAATCCATGGGACCTTCCTTATCCTACATGGAGAATCATTTTAGAATGTTTTATAACTTCTTGTATATTGAAGCCAGTGCCATATTCTACATTGGCCCTATTTGGGGTCCCAGATAATGGCTTAACAAGGGGGGTGGACAGAGGAAGCCGACCACCCCTACAGGGAGGAGTATGTGTACACAGACATTGTTTAGAATTACCAGCCCATGGTAATAACGTAAGGCAGACCGACTTTTAGCCGGCTTTATTTTTCTTAAATTCTCTACAGACAACGCATTTTCTAATTGCCTGTCTCAGAGTGGACCACCCCACTGTCAGCTCTTGGTATCCACTAGGGCCAGAAGAACTGTATTTATGTCTGACTTTGTTCTGCAGTGACAAGTTCTGACAGAAGAAGGAACGTCAAGACACTTCATGACTAACTCTCTCCTTGTGTCTTATTCTCAACAGCTTTATTCTGACTAATGTGCCAGATATTTATGCCAACTACAGGGAAAAGCAAATGGGAGACTATTTTTTGCATTTTACTACAAACGTGATTGATTTTGATACCAACGGTACATTTTTGACCTATTATTCTAAGAAACCTTTACTTTTTCCCATAACAGAAACAAAAATAAAAATCCTTCAATTAAACTGCTAGGAGATGTTGCTGACATTTTGCTGACAATCATGTATCATTTTCATGCCGTACCTAGCATTTAAATAAATATTATGTGAGAAATTTAGACTAATTGCCTCTCTACTTGAAAAACCTCTGGCTTGAACAAACTTTGTATTCACCTCTCTTTCCCTATGAATCATCACTAATTCACTTCTTTTGATTCTTACAATACAGCAAACTTTAGTTCTTGAACCTCAAATAATTCACTTCTTCTTTTGGGCCAAAGTCTTGGTGCCACATGCATATTGGAGCAAGATCAGTGTTCTTTCTTCTCTGGAAAATGCCTTTAGAAAATGTGGAATGTTCTAGAAACAGCTCCTCTTGCCTACTCCAGAGGAGTATGATGTTTCTGACTCAACGAAAAGTTTAACATTGTTGCCATTTAAGTGGAAAGATAATTAGGCTTCAGAGTTCATACCTCCCCTGTGATGAATGGGAGTTTACACCTCTGTGTCATTGTGATTTCAGGATTTCTTTTGAAAACAAGAAAAGATTCTGCCCAGAACCAGAGGTAGAGAGAGCGCTGCACAGCTTCCAGACTTAGCCTTCGGATGCTGCAGCAGATGTAGCACCTGTCAGCTCACACATGTGGTGTCATTACCAGACTCGGGAACTTCAAAAATAGTGCATCTCAAAGTTGTGGGACTAAGTTTAAAGATGAAGAGTCAGAGAGAAAAAAAGGGAACATCAATTTTATATTTTATCACTAATTTTTTCAACCAGAAGTAACAGAATTTCTTTTCAAAATTCAAGGTAAAAGCATGGGGAACTACTTCAGAAAACTCTTGGAATTTCATTTTCTGATATCCTATTTCCGGCCCATCCTTCCTTTCTGAAATGCATACACACATTCTCTTGAGGAAGCTCAGAGAGGAAAAAACAGCAGCCCTTGCTCACTGCCTTTCGGTGCACTGTGAACATCTTTGTGAACTTGACCTAAAGGTCAGCAGTCCTGCTTCTTTGTCCTTCGATGACCAGACACCTGGAAGCTCTGTTCAGTTGGGAGTAACACAGGGAGGTCTTCACAGTAGCTCCCTGCTGCCCCTGGAATTATGCACAGTTGTTCTCATTTCAGTGGCCAAATCCCTCTGGCCTGAATCCCAGTTCCCTTCGACTGGGTTTCCTGTCCTTTACCCCCATTTTCTTGGGGTAAAACTAGATTCTATTTCTCCTCCTCACCTCTTCTGGTAGATTCTTGTGCATGTGCATTCTTTATGCCTCCATGCAGACTGCAGCTCCTTTACGAAGCCATCCGTGAACTTCCTCCTGGTCTAACCTGAGCTCTGTGCCCTCCGTTCCCGTGTATATTTCCATTCCATCTGTCTACTGTATTGCATCATGACCATCGGTGTGTTTGCCTCCTCCACTAATCAGTGGGATCTTTGAGTGTGGAAATTGTGTTCTGTTCAGCTTCAGATGTTCAGATCCAGTATTAGTATGTGGCATACTATAAGGGCTCCATAAATGAGTAAGTGAATGAATGAATAAATGAATGGGTTCTGCCTGAACAAGAGTGAAACCCCATCTCTACAAAAAATAGAAAATTTAGCCAGGCGTCTTGGTGTGTGCCTGTAGTCCCAGCTACTCGGGAGGCTGAGGCAGGAGGATCGCTTGAGCCCAGGAGTTTGGGTTGCAGTGAGCTATGATGATGCCATGGCACTCTAGCCTGGGCAACAGAGCAAGACTGTCTCGAAAAAAAAAGGTGGGGGGGGGGGGCGTTCCTATCCTTTAACCCCAGTACTGGACATTTTGCCTTGCACTCCAATTCACAGCGGCTGAGCGTTCTGCTTCTAAACCTCAGGAATTTTCTCCATACCTGAGTCTCAGCAGAGCTCTGCCGGAGCTGCCTGATCACATCAGCCTCACACCCAGACCTTCGCTGACTATGCCATGCACTTCTGCCCAACACCTGTCCCTCCTATTTGGTTAGACACCAGTCTTAGCCTCACTGAAGATCTTATACCCAGTCTGGACTTTGGCCAATAATCTTTTTGCCCCTTGTGTTTCTCTCCTCCACCTCCCCCCTACACTGATCCTCTGGTCTTTGCCTAACGAACTCTCATCCCCAAAAGTCCATTCCTAGATTAAACAACCGAGTACCTTGTTCCCTGTTGGTAATATCTCACCTTTTCCTCGAGTCCCAGGTCAGTCTGGGACTCCTTCGTGTAACTCATCTTGGTTACGATTCATGTCTTATCTATCAGACTGGAAACTCCTTGAGGGCAGAGACCATGCATGATGTATGAAGCCCCCAAAATGCTCAGGAGAGTACCTTGTATAACAAACAACTGTAAATATTAATGTATGTTGAATGGATTCATTAACTCTTCATTCTTCCTTAAGCCAAGGACTAGAGTGTTCTGTTTTTCTCTACTAGAACTGCCTACCTCTACAAACGGATGCCCCTAAAATATGAGTTGTTTCTATGCAAACATTCAAGTAACTGAACAGATTGCAGAGAGTTGCATGGCTCTCAGGCAGGATTATGCGTGCAGGCAGCTTGGGTAGAGAGCTCTCTTCTGGACAGAGGACTCCCACCTGGCATAAGGCTCCTTCCTCTGGCGATACTCCAGGAACCAGAAACATCAATCTCTGGACCCAGGCATCTGCTAAATTCACATTCTAACTAATCTTTGCATCAGGATCCCTTGCCCTCCCTTTCATCTGCTTGTCAAAACCTGTCTATGGGGATTCCTACCGCGGTGCTGTTTTACTTTGTTCTTTTAACAAAATGTATTTAAATTCCCATTTAGCACGTAGGCTGAAGGAGAAGCTGTTTACCCAGCGAAGTTCCTCCTAATTCTCCATCCTCCTTAACTGGCAAGCGGTGGGGCTTTCTCCGTACCTCTTCAGCCTCCTCTGACAGCTCGCGCACCTCTGATGGATGAGATGGACTTATTTGCTGCAGCTATTTTTTCACTCCATGCAAACCTTTATATATATCATAAATTTTTAATATCCAATTTGGAGTCTTCAAAGAATAATGGTAACAAATACGCAACACGAAGATAATGGGAATCAAATCATGTTTACAGCCTCCATGAGCATCTCCTTAAACGATGGCAGGTCAGAGACCCTCAGAGCCGCACGCATGTGAGGCTGCAGGGCTGAGCTCATGCCTGATTAATGGCCGCCCCTACTTGGGGGCCCTAATGGATTGCATGACAGTTACGGCAACAGATTCCACATCAACCTGAAATACAGCTTCCACATGAACTAAAATATATCACGCTCATCCCAGCACATTACGACTGTGTCTGGAATAATCGGAGCGGTTGCTAAGTGGTTCTGAAAATCCTTGTTTTTACTTTTTATGTTTAAATCTATTTTTCCTTTACTGGACAGATCACCCTTCTATATTTATCTAGCACCGTTCCTGGTTCGGTCACCTGCGTGTCTTTGTTTGGTAAGAATTGTTATTTCAGAATGCCCACAGGTAAGGCCCAGCGGCTGGGGGCACGCAGCCCTCTTTTTTATTCTTTGCTAAGGTCATGCCACCATCACACCCCAGGCAGCTTCTGATTATCCTGGGACCCTTAATCCACACTGGATTACCCAGGCTCCTCCACTGCTCCCTCTCCCCACGCCCCACTCCCCTCCTCCGCCCACTGCCTGCCTTTTGGCTTTTTCACTATTCATTTGCATCTACTGCCCAGGGACCTGTAAGGGGAAACAAAAGGCAGGGAAACACAAATGATTCCACTTTGCTACTGGCTGGCACACTTATTAATAAAATGCTAAAATAATTGGCCTAATCTGGGCATTTCACGTAGCCCTTTAATTCCTGTTCTCTGAAATCACTAGCAGAAGGGGCTAGGCTCCTATCATTTTATACAGACCTCATGATGGATCTGAGAAATCAAAGAAAACGTGAAACAGGCAAGGGCTGGAAGGCGATTCCAGGCCCCGACTCTAAGGCTGGAAAAGGATCCAGACGTTATAGAGGAGATGCACTATTTATAGGATGTCTCCCCAGAAATAACCTGGCCTCAAATGGGATTAGGAAACACTCCTCACTAGATTAGGATACTGCTCTGAATATTATCAGGGATTAATAACAACAGCTAACATTTCTACAGCTCTTATGCATGCACCAGATGCAGTTTTAAGTGTTTTATACATATTAACCCATTTAATGCAACACATCCATACAAACACCAAAAACAAACAAAAAATGACCTATGAGGTAGGTACTATCATTACCTCCATTTTATATATAAGGAAACTGGGGCACAGAGAAGTTATGTAGTTTATACAAAATCACATAGCTAACAAGTGGTGGAATCAGAATTCAAACCCAGGCAGTCTGGCTCCAGAATCCCCACTCGCTACCTGACGATTACAGCTCCTGTGAATCAGTGCACAATAACTTGAACATAGTGGTGTCATTAAATTTTAAAAATATATTATTAAGGGAAGTATTCATAATACTTGATTTGGTTTTAGTATTCCAAGATTGAATATATCAAGGAAATTAGGAAAAAGGGTTTAATGACAAATATAACAGAAGCGAGGGGCTGGGGAGAGGAAGTCTGCAAAGAGCCCAGGAAAAGAGAGGCGGGAGCAGCACCTGCCAGGTCTCTGGCAGAGCCTGAGAAAGATGGTACTTCAAAATTTATAAAATTCACCCTTAAGCCAATTTCTTTAACCTGATTCTTATTAAATAGACTTCAGATCATCAATTATGACACCTAGGCCCCTCAATTCTGGAAAAGACCTATCCTACTGAACTCACTCAACTATTCAGATCCTTTAGCAATTTCCTTAGTGAATTTCTAACAGCATCATCAATGTTATGATATTGTGTTTCACTAGTCCTGTGGATGATGCTGTTCAGACTACAAGGGGCATTTGTGTTATCTCCTTTATTCCCGGCACCCCACTACGTAAATGCAGATTGTGACTTTGGTTAACATGAGTCAGTTCATCAAAGCAGTGGCCACCATTGGATGAACTAGTGAAACCGAGTCCCTGTATCTGCCCTGCTGAGAAACCTGCCTGCATTGCGGTGGTTGCTCAAGGTGGGGCAGAGGGGGTGCTAAAGGCCTCCTAGGAATGAGTAAAACAGATGCAATGATACAGCCCTGTGCAGGTTGATGGCCAATTAGCTCACTTGGTGGGAGCATGATGCCAGACGCTCAGGGCACAGTCCCAGGTGAGTTAGCCTGCTCTGTGTCACTGTCACAAACACACCCTGCATCACGACCTGCCACGTTACACATGTACAGGTCTTGGCAGAGGGGAGATGGACACCAGAAAACATGCGAAAGGACATGGATGGATCAGTGCACCTCTCTCACTACTTCCGGAAGAAATAAGGGCATACTCTAGTGAGGGTGGTCATGGATAGCTATGAGTCATGAACTGAAACAAATGGTGCCCTTAAATTAGTTACTAATTCTGAGGTCAAGGACTATAAATTCTGAACTAATAGCACCACTTGTCAAAGACATGATGTCACAGTTGTTATTTGTAATAAGGGCTCAGCACTCAGACCAACTTAACTTTCCTTTCTCCTACCTGGAAATACAGAAATGGCATAATCAGGATCCCGATACGACAGGGTTGCCTACATCTTCTCTGGCCAGTTCATATGCTAAGCCTCAGTCGCCCCATCCCCTAGGTGCCCACCAACCAGCACAGCAGGCCTACACATGCTCCAAGGCTGTTCTCGGCCATCACGCTGCACGCTTGTCGCTGGTTCCCCACGACTCCGGCTTTGAGCCCACTTCCACACCACTCCCCGCTCTCGACCCTCGCCCTGACTCTGGCCCTACCTTGGGCCCTTTGATCTATGCACTTGGCCTGACTGGAGCTTGCTGTCCCCCATGGCTATGGCCATAGTCCCTTCACTCTGGTCCTCACTCTGGACAGTCACAGGAGTTATATAGTCAGCATCATGTAATGGTGCCTCAGATGCAATTTGTCTTAAATATTTCTTTAGGAAGAAATATATGTGAGTATTATACGATGTTTGTAAAGATCTAAAATAAGTCTGAACATGAAGAAGAAATCCCAGGACTGAGATAAAATCCTGACTTTTACTGTGCACTATCCACACAAAT
>RJWJ010042332.1:0-13105 GCA_004363605.1 Indri indri | reverse complement strand
CCGCTAAACACCCTGCAACGCACAGGACAGCTCCCTCCTGCCCCTGAAGTATTCAGCTCCAAATGTTCATAGCGCTGCTGTTTAAAAACCCTTTGCTAGCCTCTTAAAAAGAGATCAGACTACCTATCTTCTGGAACTTTAAATATTTTGTTTTCTAAAATACAAATAATAAATGCACATTAGAAACACAGAAACAATACAGATGTTTATAAAGGAAAACCTGAAAGATTTCCTCCTCAGTTCCAAGCCCCGGGGTGAACCCTGTGAACAGTGGCATATTCTGCCTCATTCTTTTCTACTTCCAGAACTTTGTTAGTCTACCTACTTATCTATTTATCTCTTTTTCCCCCCTTGTCAAAAATAGAAGCCCTAAAAGAAATTTAAAAGAAGATTTAAAACATTTTAAAAAATGCTGGGTGGTTGTGGTTAAAAAAAAACAAAAGAAGCCACACATATTTTTGGCATACCTTTTTTCACTCAGTGCTGAACTCCGAACCACTAAGCTTTACACAAGCTGTTCTTTCTCCCTGGAACATTCCTCCCCACGTATCCGTAGACCGGCCCCCTTCCCTGTAAAAATCTGAGCACACGCCCTCCTTAAAAGGGTGTTCCTTAACTTCCCTCCTAAACCAGTCCCCACCTCCAGCTCCGTTCCTTGTTTGCAGCCCTCCTCTCTACCTGACACCTGGGTGGACACTTACTGCTTAGCTTGTTTATGGACTGTATCCTTCCTAGAATGTTGGCCCATGGTGGCAGAAATTGTGTCTGTCTTTCATAATGTGTCCCCAGCGGAGTCTGGCACACAACAGACATTCGATAAATCCTTAATCAATAAATGTAAATAAGTGAAAGAACAAAGAATATATCATGCATATTCTTCAAAGTCCGGATATGCTAATAAAACTGTATCTCCTTCTCTTTAATGGCTACAGAATATTCATTTCCCTATTCTCAAGTTGACTGAAACATAACATAATGAGCATCTTATACATGTATCTATGTACACCTGTGTAGGTATTTCTATAGGATAGATTTCCAGAAGTGGATTGTGGATCCAATTTAAAATTTTAATCAGAGTTGCCACAAATTTGAACTCCAAATGCAGAATGCCCCTTGTCTCTCTTTCCTCACCAGCGCTGGATAATCAGAGCAGACATGAATTGACACTATGTTCTAAGCCCTACACATGTTAATCTAATTAATTCTTAGAAAAATCCCAAAATAATAATAGTAAATATTTATATAAGACACCGTCCTAAGTGCTGTATACACATCTTCTCATTTAGTCTCTGTAACAACTTTCTGGGGTGGATACTTTTAATATTATTATTATCATTTTACAGATGAGAAACTGAAGCATGAAACATTAAGTCCAGTAATTTCTCTAGGATGAGACAGCCAAAAAGTGGGACATCCCAGGGTGAATCAGAAAGTCCAATTATAGAGTCTGAACTTTTTTTTTTTTAAATGAGACAGGGTCTCACTCTGTCACCCGGGCTGGAGTGCAGTGGCACAATCATAGCTCACTGTAACTTTGAACTCCTGGGCTCAGGTGATCCTTCTGCCTCAGCCTCCCAAGTAGCTGGAACTACAGGTGTGCACCACCATGCATGGCTAATTTTTTTTTTTTTTGGTAGTGATGGGGTCTCACTGTGTTGTCCAGGCTGGTTGCAAACTCCTAGCCTCAAATGATCCTCCCCCCTCGGCTTCCTAAAATGCTGGGATTACAGGCGTGAGCCATTGCACCCAGTCTGAGTCTGAGCTCTTCACCACTCTGATTTTACCCCTCCTCTCCATGAGGTGAAAACAATGATTATCCCGATTTCACAGAGAGGAAAACTGAGGTACAAAGAAGCTAAGAAACTTGACCAAAAGTATTATCAATCTTTTAAATTGTTGCAAATGTGATGGGTGAGAAATGGTATCTCATGGGTTTAATTTCCAAGGATATCTCTTTTTCTTTTTCAAATTTGAAAATATTTCCTTATTTTGGTAAAGTGAGTTTCTTAACTGAGAAAATATGTACCTTGCTTAAATATAAATGTCTATAAAATATGACTTCTTTTGTCATCTATATCCCATTGATTAAAATAAATTCAGACTCTTCTTACTCCTAAAATGCCTCTTACAATTACTTGTTACATCTCCAAATAAAAATTTTTTAAGAGATAAACCACAAAAATATTTGAATTTACGAGTTTACAAATGCCTAATTGCAATATGGTATTCGGGATTAGGTCCTGGACAAGGATATTAGTGGAAAAACGGGAAATCCATAAAGTCTGGCGTTCAGTTAATAGTGTTTGTACCAACGGTAATTTCTTAGTTTGGACAAACGTGCGGTGGGTATGCAAGATGTTACCGTCAGGGGAAGCGAGGTGATGGGCAACTCTCTGTATTAACTTTGCAACTTTTCTATACGTCTAACAATTATTCCGAATAAAAAGTTTATTTTAAAAGAGTGGTTAATGCTGTTTTTCAGGTCTGTAAACACTCTCCTGATGTGGCTAGGAAAACATGGGAAACACCTGGCTGTGGCCACATTATGGTAAAAAGAAAAAAAAAAAATCTGTTATCCTTCTGCCGGACAAAAGGGTATATTTAGCCTCAGATTTTTTGTGGTGACCTTTGCATTCTGAAATGAATTAGAGGTTTATGTGTAAGAACGTAAAAAAGCAGGAAATCAGGAAGTCGGTGGGGAATGACTTTCCTGTTGTATTTCACTTGTTTGCGTGCGGCAGCGTCATCGAGAGCAGAGACTTTGTCCGACAGCGTCGCCGGGGCAGGGCAGCACTCATGCACCCCGGCTCTGACGGCAGCCTGCAGCCACCCCACCACCAGATCGCTGGAGATTCCGCATGAAATTGCAATTGCACGGCGTAGCTGAATTATTTTTATTGTTATTATTAATTAGCTGGGTGATGACGATTTTGGCCGAATTATTTGAATTTGTTCTCTCTCTCTCTCTGGCTATGTTGGTCTAAAATGAATTACTTTTGTTTTGTGGGCAGTAAAACAGTTATGTTATGTCTCAGATATTATCAGAGAGAAATTTTGGACAGTAAACCTCGTTCCCTGACACGTAACATATTCACTGTTCTTCATGGTAAACATTGGAAACGTGAACATCTGTTTGTCTTTTATTTGTTCTCTAACAGCATTTTCAAGCAGACAGCAAGAAGTCCAATTTCAGAGAATTCTGGCTGTCTTGCTTCAGGATCTAACACGGCATCTAGCGCATACTTGGCACTCATATTTGTAGGATAGACGAATGAAGAGGGGGAAATTTTTATGTAATATTCTTGCATTTAAGATCTTTTAGAAGGATAAAAGCATAGTCTCTGCAGGAATGTTAAAGGAGCATATTTGATACTGTGATTAAAGGAGAATATTTGCTGCCTTTAATATTCATTTTCTAGGAATAGTCTTTATTCTAAGCAATTTCCAACAATTCGAGCAAATAGATTATTTTCCATTTCTTACTCAAATCTCACAATATTTGGCTCCCCAGAAATATCAAAATGCTTACGTTTTGTTTTCATTCATGAAACAAACGTACGGTTTTGCTTGGGCTTTGACTCAAATGGCATTTTAAAACGGGAGCATATGTTTCAGGGAGTAATTAGCGATTGTTTAATATAACGACCCTGCAGGCTGGAAAGGCTGTAGGTCAGAATTGTTAACAGGCAAAGCAATGAAAAATAGTAAAGCATTAGCAGATAGCATAAATAGTCAAATTTGACCTCCAGAGGTCAAGAGGGAACTAAATAATTTGGTCACAGCACTGACTGATTTAAATCAACGCAATCCCAATTTCCTTTTGCTGCTTTGCCTTTGGTATTCCACGGTCTAGTACTTGCCAGGAGTCAGAGGAGAGAGAGAACAGGGTAGGGTCCACTCAGCGATATAATTTTACTAAATGTGGGTGGTTTCAAGAGGAAAAATAGCCAGAAGTATTTCAGGAACCAAATGAAATTATTTAAACAGAACACCATTGTGTCTGTCCTCTTACTACTTGGTTTTGTTTCTCTAAGAATGATTTATGATGGTAACACCGATACAAATACATAATCAACTATGGGAGCATTTTGTATCTCAGGTTTCCCACATTTTTTCTCGTTTGTACGCTGCTTAGATTTAAAAGTATAACCTTATCCTATAAAACCAGAAAATTGGCAGGGTCTGTAAATTGCTAGACCAAATGATAAACTTTTGCCTTTTTCCAAAATACGTGAAAAAATGGTCTTCTGAATTCTTTCAGATTTCTATCTAAACAAATTTTTTAATTAAATTTATTCCCTCCCTCTTGAATACTTCTGTCTCTGTTTTCTCATATAGGATTACTCTTCTTGCTCCATCTCTTACACAGATAATATGTGGCTTGCCCAAATTTGTTTTTAAGGTTAGATTTTTATATCCTGTTTTGATTAGGAAAAGGATATTTAAAGAAAGAAAAAAAAAATTCTTTTGGTGATTCCAAAATCACTTTAAGACCCAGGGGGAACTATGCCTCAGTGACAAAACAAATTTGCCACAAATCATTGTACAAAAGAACAGCAGGACCTAAGCCTAAACTCGGAGACTGCTCCTATTCATCTTTCATTTGTTTTGGAAACTCCACCCTCCTCCTGCCATGTTCAATATCTAATTGGCATTCTGACCCTTCAGATAACTCAACATCTGCTATGCGGATGCATCTTGGAGACCCTTTGTTCCCTTAAGGCGGAGTTCAAGGGGCTGTCTTCACCAATGCACACAATGCATGCATGCCATTGTGCATGCAGCCCCTGGTGCTGAATGGGGGACAAGACTTTTGCAAGCCAATATGAAAAATTAAGCCACCCCCTCATCCTAACCAAATCATATTCAGCAGATTTAAAATTATGGATGGCTGGAGTAGAGAGCAGTGAATTAACCAAAGAATTAAGCTTCACTTCTTTAATAAGCAATTCGAAGCTGCCACCCACACATCTATTTTCACTTTGACTTGTTTACATATTTGGGCCTGATATCTCTTGTTTTTCACTATTATGAGGCAAATGTATGGACTAAAGTTTAATCTCCTAAAACAGATTATGTGGATATAAAGTGGGAGTTTTAGGAAGAGCCACACAGGTGACTGATTTTCTAACCCATTATTTATTTCATTGAATCCAAGACACTGTAGATTGTTAAGTTTCCATGCTTATTTTATGTACCATTAAGAAATAAAAACTTATACTAATTAATCTGTGACATGCCTTGGATTCTAAGATGCAGGCCTAATATTTGAGATGTAAAAATGTGCATCTGGGACTGGTGAGATTCGGTAGTACGTGCATACCTAGCAACGTTTTGTGGGAGAGATTATGCAGTTTATGTCTCTGCAACTTACTGGAAAACTTGCCATCTACCTCCACTGTTTTCCTTTCCCTCGGTGACTGTGTTCTGTTGAGGGATGCCCAGTGGTTGTCCCCTACCTACTGTCAGTTTGAGACTCAGAAGTTCCCCTGGTGCCACTTGCTGGGATGTGTTCCATGGGCCACAAGTCAGAACCACATGTATGGGCAACTGATTTCTTTTTATTATTTTACTTGACAGTTTGGTTTAGTGCCAGGAGGGTCATGTTTTATCATCTTTTGGGAAGAATTAAAAGACTCACAAGGAACTGAGAAAGATTTAGACCCTTTATTAAAGTGTCAGCTGTACTTCTCCCAGCCATACCTGTACTTGAAAGTTATCTTAAGTTTGAGACCAGCCCTTGAAGAGTCTACTGTTCTACTGCTAATAGTTTAAGCCTCCAGAGAAGCGGACAAAAGGCATGATCTCTAATCAGGCAATCAACAATTTAGGGCACTTTATAAAACCTCTAGTAACCGATTTTTCTTCCCCTGGTTGGAATGGTTGTGAGGCGTGTTGTGGTGTTTTGGTTCAAATCTCAGCTCTGCCTCTTTCTAGCTAGGAGACGTTTGGGCATCTGTTTGCATTTGTGAAATGGGGGTGATGGCTCACAGGGTTAAATGAGTTGATGCATATAAAGTGTCGAGCTCAGCGTTCTGTGCACATTGTTAATTGTGGTCATTCTTGCTGTTGTTCCACACAGTCTCTTTTGACCCAAAGCTGCCCAAATTTCACGCTGGTTCCTAAACAGATGTACTGTTGTCTTATTATAGCCTGGAATTTCTCAAAGGGTAAACAATCCCTATTGATATTAAGATTATTATTAATGATGTGCTTTTCTTTCGTTGTGTCTGCTAGTCCTTCCTTCAAAACTTTAAACCGGCATTTTTCTATGGTTAGCTACAATAACTGATAATCAGTAGGCAAAATTCCTACGTGTGCTCCCTTTCCTATTGAGACCCGTTAATGAATATTATTCTCCAGACCCCTTGTTTAAATGCTAGTCTTCCTTCCCCAACAAGTGAAACAGCTACATTGTTAGTGCCCTATCTTTTGTTCTTCATCCATCACTGTCATCTTTTGATTATGATCATTATTTGTTGGAATTTTTGAACAGGAGGAAACATCCCGGTAACCCTAGATTTTGCTTTAGCTCGACACCTACATGAGACCTTTCCTCGTGCTAACAGCTGGGGGCAAAGAGATGAACAAGACACGGTTTTTGCTGGGGAGAAATGCACAGTAATGAGAGCAAAAGCCCCAAAGCAGCTATTTCATTTCTTTAATTTTTAAGACCTTTAAAATATCTCGTTAGCTGCTAAACAGGCAAGGCTGGGACTAAGGTGAGGCAAAAAATTTAAAGAACTCGGTAATCAAGACAAATAATGTTTTAATGTGTTGTTTTGCTCTGCCGCTTTGTAGCCATGAGGCTTTGGGCAAATTATTCACCTTTTGTGTCTCATTTGTGAAGTGGGAGTAATATTTCCCTGAGTTGTTAAGGATTAAACGAGGTACAGGTTGAGTATACTTTATCCAAAATGCCTGGGACCAGAAGTATTTGATATATTGGATTTTGGATTTTTTCAGATTTCGGAATATTTGCATTATACTGGTTGAACCATCCCAAATCTGATTTTCATCCTGAATCTGAAAATTCAAAAATCCAAAATGCTTCAATGAGCATTTCTGCACTCAGAAAAGCTTCAGATTTAGAAGCATTTCAGATTTGGAATATTCTACTGCTCATACATACAGAGCTCAGTGCCTTAAAGAAATCCATGATGAACAAAGTTTCAAAATTTTAGAAAAAGGGTAAGTGAGCAAGGTTTCACTGAGTGAGTTTTAAAAAAATTCAAATGCGTCACTTGGAGCAAAATAACTGACGGTAATTGTGATTCCAAACAAGGATAGGCAAGCGGGTTTGTGCAGCTTCTCTTTCCTTTCTCCTCTCCCTTGTTAAAAATGGGTGCCAGGCAGGGTGCAGAATCTAAAACGCGATTGCTCTGGATCTGCCACTTACTAGCTGCACGGCCTCGAGAAAGTTACTTAACCTCTCTGAACCACACTTGCCTCATCTGAAAAGGAGGGCGATGAAACAGATCCCACGTGAGCACTGAATGAGATCACGCATGTAAGAGCAAGCACTTGGTAAGGGAAGGCCAGTACCATTGACGAGGCAGTGCCCCTTGAGAAGCAAAACCATCTCAGTTTATTCAGTTTCTCCTTGTCAGCAATGGAACCAGCCACCACTTTCAGAAGGGCTTCTCTCCTTCGACAACGCAGGTAAGAATGTGTCCATGATTCAGTGGCTTAGAAAGTGTGGCCAGGCTGCAGAACCCCACAGATGCAGGATGCTTTAAATTTTCACACCACCACTGACACTCTTTGAAACATTTAAAAAATCTTATTATTACTTTATTGTTATTATTTTGGTAAAAATGTTCAACCACACCCAACAGTAGAATGAATCAGTAATTAAGATTTTGCTACACCTGTTTCAGCCAGTCTTCCCTCTTTTTTTCCCCCATAAGTATTTTTTTTTTTAAGAGACAGAGTCTGGCTATCTTGTCCAGGCTGGAGTGCAGCGACTATTCACAGGCGAGATCCCACTACGGATCAGCATGTGAGATTTGACCTGCTCTGTTTCCAACCTGGGCCAGTTCATGCATCTTTAGGCAACCTGGTGGTCCCCTGATCCTGGGAGGTCACCCTATTGACGCAGAACTTAGTGTAGACACCTGATGGTGCCCTACGACCCAGAACTCCAGGGCTCAAGCAATCCTCCCACCTCAGCCTCTCGAGTAGCAGTAGTGGCACCTGGCCCGGTAAGTATTTTAAAGGACATCACACTATAGGACGACTACAGTTAACAATAATATATAGTTTCAAATAGCTAGAAGGAGGATATGTCCCCAATACAAAGAAATGATAAATGTTTGAGTTGGTATCCTAATTACCGCGATCTGATCACCATACATTATAGGTATCGCAACATTACTACATACCCCATAAATATGTACAATTATCATGTGGCAACTAAATTTTTTTAAAGTAAAGCATATCATAGACTTCATGTCATTTTACCCTATCTACTTTAGTATTCATGTATTAAAAAAACAGTTTACTTAGGAAAAATGCCATTATCACGTCCAGCAAAATGCACAATGATTCTTTGACACCGCCTAATACCCAGTCCACATTCCAGCAGCCCTCAGCATCTCACAAATGTCTGCTTTACCCTTGATTTGATCCAGTCAGGATCCAAATAAGGCCTACCCACTGCATTTGTTGTCCTAAAAATCCCTTTTCTGTAAGAGCTCACAGCAGGCAACTGCTGAATTTCTAACGTCTTCAGCTTCCCTGGACCCCCAAGCACAGAACACAAACAAACAAACAAAAATCCCAACCTATTTTTCAAACATGTTTATCCAAGAGAAAAGCTGGCAAGCAGAGGCTCTGCAAGAAATGCGAGGGGCAGTTAAGAAGCGCGTCGGGAGAGCCTGTGTCCCTCCGCAGCAGGGCGCAGCCTCCCGGAGGCATCCAACGCCATATCCAGGTGTTGGGCCTCAAGCCCACTTCAGCCGTTGTTTATCGCCCTCCTGTGGATTAATCCCCTGTCAGGCCAGAGATGCTCTCGGGGAGACAGGCCTGCGTAGCATCCCATGTGTCAAGGCCCCCTTTGATACACTTTATCTGCCCTTATCCCTTCAGACGCACCATGACTCCTCTGCCGGGCATGGCCCCAGAGCTTTAGAATCCATGCACAGCGACTGACACCCCTCCTTTGGAGAGGAGGCGGGGGATTTTTCTTTTCTGGACAGAAATCATTGTCGATCTGATAAGATGTTTTTTCAGGGAATCAAATGTCAAATTGGGAGTGCTGTGAGTCAGGGATGCAGTCGCAGTTACAGGGACTGAGCAGCTTCGCCTGTTCATTCTGACTGCAAGGATGCCTCCTCGGGTTTTGTCAAAACTATGGATCTCATTTTGTTCATTTTTTTTCCTTTTGGTTGGGGGGAGGGTGGTTCAGGAGGAGTGATGCATGAACAGGGTTTCAAATACATGTGGGAGTTAACAAATTGTCATGTATTTAAATTTCAGTGCTACACTGTTATAACCATTCACTCGATGAAAAAGACAGGTTACTGTGTTTTGCTGTACAATAAATATAAATGTAGTAATATTAATGAATGAATTCAATGTGCTTGGTTGAATGTTTTTTAGTGGCTACTGCTGCTGTTATCATTTTTTATTTTTTAATATGATTGTTTTACAGTTTCAAAATCAACTTTTAATTAATTGTACAACCAATGCATGAAACCAATTTGTTCTGTAAAAGCATTACTACTTTCAGAGATAAAGCTTAAATTCCTTGATCATCATCCCTAAACTCAGTCCCTGTCCCCTTAAGGGGAGCTGTTGCTGTCAAGTTGCTATATATAAATCACAGGGCTGAGTTCACATAATATTAATAAAAGTAATTATCACTACCATGTACTATAGGCTTCATGTATTTCACATATCATTTGCATGTATTATCTCATTTCTTTTCAAAACAACTTCTGGACGTAGGTACTGCTCCTCTGGAAATGCTAAAGAAATGCTAAATCTAAGCATTGGGTGAACTGGACAGATCAAAGCCCTCCCCTTGTGGAAGCTGACGTTTTAGGGTGCAAACACAGATTAATTAATAAGAAAACAAATGGATACACCAAAACCTTCCAAGGAGTGATTAGAGCTATGAAGACCTAGTGGGACCAACTTTCACCTTCTGAAAAACATGACATGCAGTCACCCTGCCTTTCTGTAGATGAAGAAATGGAGGCTTTGCGGGGGTGCCTGAGGTCACCAAGGTGACGAGAGGCAGAATTAAAGATGGCACGTAGGAGTTTGTGACTTTTCGATGCAATTTTACATGGAAGGTTGCACAATTATTATTGGAGCTTTTCTCTTTCCCTCCTACCCTCCAATTGGAAAACCAAATACAGCTATCTCAACCCACCACGTGCAGGTAATTTCTGTATTTTTCTCCAAGTGAAAGTATCAATATGTTTCAATCACTCAGCTGGTATTTCTTGAATAGAGGCTGCCAGGGATGGTTCAGTGAGCTGGAGAGAGACCATCGCGCAGAGTTCACAGCCTGGGGGGGATGTGATAGCAAACCCAAGATGAAATAAATCAACGTGTGGGATAAACAGCGATGCGTCTGATAAAGAAGGAAACCAGGAACTTGGGAGGAAATGACGGAGTGGGCACGCGGCTGTCTAGCAAGGGTGGTCAGGGAGGGCTTTCTGAGGAGGTGAATTCTGAGCTGAAGCCTGAACGGTGCGATTATGCGGAAAACGTGGGGGGAACGCACTCTAGGAGGGGATTAGCTGGACAGAGCCCCTGGCCGTGGGAACCAGCTTGGCACGTTCCAGGGCGGCAAGGCCAGAGTGGCTGACGAGTGAGAGAGGCTGGAGCTGATGCTGCGGGTCCCTGGAGCCACCCAAAGGAGGCTGGAACTTATTTGGGGATCCAATGAGCAAAAACCGTGGTGTAACACATCGCTGTGTAGTGTTCCTGTGGAACATCCCAGACAGCGAGGAGTTTGGCACAAGAACTGCTGACTCCCGGTGTCTCAAAAAGACCAGCTAAGCACCGCTTCCCGTGGGACACACACGCAGGACTCCTAAACGCGCGCCACAGTCGGTTCTAGTGGCTTTGAACACTTAACCCAAAGTTAAACCTTGGGCAGAAGGCAGAAGCCCCAGTCAAGCACTACCTGGTTCAGCATTCAGCCTCCAGCTTCTGGTGGCTACTTTAGGTTCTGCCACCATTACCATTTCAAGTATTAGAAATCAAGAAACCTAGAATGGAAAAACCTAAATTACATGTAATAAGAGCCTTTTGGGAGCATTTAAAAACGGAATTATATATCCTGTTGCATACTTTGAATAAATCCACTGCATACAAGGGGCTCCCAGCAAACCGGTTCCCTCCAAGCAGGGAACCAGGAAGCAGGGACTGAGGGAGGACTTTTCTCTGCATACTCCTTTGTGCTTTTTAAATTTGGTAATATGAGACTCTATTACCCTGCTTAAGAAAAAAAAAAAAGGGAAGTTCTATAAATAAATACATTTACTGGACATATTTTAATGAGTTAAATAGGCAAAACATTTAATTGGTACATTGTCTTAAATGTCTCTTAAGCTGGTTAATTTTTTGTTCTTGTTAGCGTTTGAGAATGCTTTTCATGATTATAACCACACTGAATGCCTACCCAGTAGAGGCCCTTGCCTGAATTCTTTTGTAAAAGAAAAACTTTCTTAATCAAAAATGGGCTGAATGACAAATAACATAAAAGTTAAACCACTGGTTGACAATACACCGTGTTTAACCTATTGTGTTCTTTAATGGATGTTTTTGTTGTTTCTGTTGAGAGAGAATTATATGAAATCATCACTAAGGCCTCATTTACTTGGAGTGATTTATTTTGGGGGAAACCAGATGTTTGGGGCGGCCGATAACATATGAAAAGCTGCATTCTTTGCTGTTTGTTTTCTAAGGGTGTGTTAGGCAACGATGACAAATATTAATGTACCACATTACTTCGTTTTGCTGACATGCCTGTGACTGACCTTTTTTATCAGGTAGTTGAAAACCCAGACAAAGAAAGAAAATTAAATAATAAGCCCTAAAGGTGTGCACAGTTCAAGAAGTTAATTTAGATTTAGATTGCTAGCCTGCCCTTTGTGTCTTTAAAAATTTTTTAACAAAAACCCCACACACCCATACTCTGTACACACACACACACACACACACACACACACACACACACACACACAAACACATAGTCATATGATCTGTTGCAAATGTTTCTCAAGGGCCACCACTGGGTCAGGAGGAAGAAAAATATGCTTTGGCCGTTTGGTTTGAATAAGTAATACAATTGCCATTTGTCTATTTTTAAAATTCCAATTCTTATTGAATTAGATACGTGGGCTCCAATGAAGTTGCAAGTAACTGCTGAACTACTTGTGTGGCTAATTTAAGAAACGTAAAGAAAATACAAGCTCGAGCATGTCACAAAACACGGTTTAAGGTAAAATGCAGAAGGGGGATGGCCTTGGCCGTTTGCTTGGTTTCTCTCTGTGTCCGGATCATCCTGCAGGTGAGATGGGATGATGCTCTAAACACTGAGCTGGGAGTCCCAGATCTGCACCCGGGGCCCGCCGGGCAGCCCGCCCCTCAGCTCTGCACCGTTGTAGGTCAAGTCCCAGCACAGGGAGGTTTCTTACCTGATGAATGGAGCCTTCCAGTCCACCCTGAGCCTGGAGACCGGTAGCCCAGGGCACAACTGAGCAGGTTGCCAGCCTTGGGCTTGTCTCTGCCCCTTTGGCACCGCTGGCCCTATCTTTCACGTCATCCTCTACACACATTTCAACCCAAGGCTCTGTACCAATGCCAAATGCAGGTTGTACTTTACCATCCAAGGATAACAGTATCTTGGGCATAACTTCTCTCGTCTTATACTGAACTAAAAATGAGACAATCTTTCAGGATTCAGAAATAGAAACTTCCAGTCCTTTCTGAGCTAAAGTGTATTTTTGATTTAGTGCCAGAAATAGAAAACAGTAGGCATATCATCTGGCCCGACCAAAGGTCAGCTCTCTGGCTTTGTATCTTTAGATGAAAGATTGCAATGCGTTAAAATAGATACCGCCACGCATAATGTGGCCGGCCC
>RJWJ010042331.1:0-13097 GCA_004363605.1 Indri indri | reverse complement strand
GACGTGCCTGAGGGAGTGGGGAGCCTGGTGCCCTGTCTGCAAGAGGCTCATGGCTCACTGGCGGCAGCCATCTCTGGGCTGGTGTTGGCAGGTCTCTCCAACTGCTCAGGAGCCCACTAGCAGTCTGAGATACAGGGGAGGGGAAATTTAACCACTCCACCTACCCTTGTTGCTGGTCTCCAAGCCTCTCAGGGGCCTTTCTCCTTCCCGTTCTCCTCTGCAACTTGTTGCCGTGGAGTCTCCTATAGTTTCAGGCACCCTTCCTTCCTACCCTCATCTGATCTATGTTTGTCAGCCTGTTTATTTTTTTTCACTTTCTTCTATAATCTATCTTTCTTGCAGAGACACTCTGGCTGGCGATTTTTCTCGTCCGCCATCTTGCCCCTCCCCCAGAGCTTTTAAGTTTAAATTAAGAGTATAATGATTAATAATAGTAAAAAATACTTACGAATATCAAATATCTCTTTTAGTTGTTCATGTTAGGATTTATGTGTTTAAGCCTTTTAAATTTTAATATTTAGTTTTACTTAGAAACTTTTTGCCTCCTACTAAGTTGTGCACTCTATTAGGTTATTCTGTGGGTATTTCCAATGATAAAATGCCAAGAAAAATAATTTTATTTAATTTTTCATGAGGAAATGAATTCACACAGTTCAAAATGACAACTTTTTGTCTTAAATAACATATATATGATAAGATGATTATACGAATATATAAATTGATGTTTTAGAAACAGGATTTTTTTGTTTGCTTGTTTTGTTTTACATTTAATAGTAATCTATGTCTCAAAGAAAGTGGCACCATATTGCTTATTTTGACATATTCTATTCACTAAACACAATGCTGAAATCAAGGTTAGGACTGGCACTTTCTGTAAATGATTAAGAATTCCCTTCATTCTCTATTTAAACCACAAATATCCATGGAGAGAATTTGATTTGTCCTAGCAAGATTTGATTAGTGTCCTAACAAGATCCCAGCTGCATAATTTGTAAGCACATCTGTCTTCTCTCTTGAGTATATTTGGCACAGAAAGATTAAGTATGAGAACAAAATAATAAAATAAGCAAGTGAAAGATCAAAGATAAGGTGTTAATTCTGGATTCAGATTCTAGAAGCTAAATTGTGCTCCATATCCACTTTATCTTTTTATTCTATAATCAGTTATCAAAAAATTTTATCTGTCAAGATTTATTGGAACATATGGGAAAATATGCTACTTACACTGGTCACCAGCTCCTAAAGTATAAAAACTACTTTCCTGCTTTACCAAGACTGTAGGTGGACTGGACCAACACCACAGATGACTCTAAGTATACATAAAAGTTCAAAATAAAATATAATGAACCCCTTTACTTTTACTGCAGCACAAGGTAAAAGCAGAGGCATTGGCATAGAATATGGTGCTTTCCTTTTATGACCAGTAAATTGTGCATAACACATTGATAAATTACTTTTATGCTATCCTTGTATTTCTACAAAATGCTGATTTTGAAATCACTTTCTGCTAGTTTTGGTAAAAATTATATTGGTATATGAATGAAATATAAAATGTGTTCAGGGATGACATGAATTATCAATAATTTTCATAGCCTGCAGTCTCTATATCCCTGGAATTTATTCATTTATTTATTTATTTTGAAGAATTCAGTTCAACTTACCCTTTGGAAATATAGTGTTAAATTGACTTCAGGCTATTTTACATGCAACTTTTGGGGGGTCACTTTTTGGTTTTGTTTCTAAATTAAGATAGAAAATGTTCCAGCATCTTTGTATGCTCATGGAAAAGCTCTGGTGACATTTTAGGAGTGAGAGGAAATACCCACAAAACTGATATCTTTAGGTAATCTCATTGGAGAGGTTGTCCTTAGATAGGATTAAAGAATCACTAAAATAGCCAGAGGGTGGTGTGGAGTGTGCAGCAATTCTCTCTGATTGCTTCTAAGGCTAGTTCAGGGCTGAGAGTGAGCAGAGGGGAAGGATTAGCAAATGTCTGAGGGAAAAGGAGAGGCTGTGAAGTTAAATCTCAGAGAGTCAGAGAGTGAAATGATTAAGGAAATTTAGTTGAATGACTGGTAGCCATAAGAACTGAATTCGAGTTAGACAGTCATGACTTTGAAGTCAGTATGTCAGCATGGAGAAAGAGATTGGCAAGGAAGTTGAGTAGTCATACAAGGATGTAATTTTAAAAATGGGCCATGGAATCTAAACCATATCTAAAGTGCTTAAGAACAAAACACAGATGAGAAACTATGAGAAATCTCTAGGTCCTGGAAGAGTTAGGGAAATTTTTACCTAAATCTATCTTATGATTATGGGAGCAGATACCTGAAGAAAGTCATTGCCAGAGAGGGGTCAGGAATTGATGAGATGACAGGATTGGAAGAATCACTCCCATGTATACTGATATCATCAAGATCATTTATGGAATTGATAAAGATGTGGGTGTTGGCAAGGCTTTCCAGGAGAATGGAAGGCTCTGAGGGTCTCTGCTTCAATTACACACATTCCAGTGGCAGCGTTGAGGCCTGAGAAGGGAGTGTAGCATGGGGAACATGAGCATCAACATGGAACCACACAAATTGTAATGAATTATTAATAAAGGTATAGATATTACCCTATAGATTGATCTATATTCCAATGTTTGCTCTTTAATTTCCCCAAAATTTCTTGCTATAAATCCTTCCTTAAATCAGATTTATAATTCTTATGTGTCTCTAATCAAACAGAAAAAAATTTGTAAATGACAATTTCAAACAGTGAAAAAAAGGTCAATTTCCATTTTCAATGGATTGTATAACTTACATCAGGACTACAGGCAATCAATATACAAATGAGCTTCACAATAGCCAATACCCTACTGTTGCTGTGAAAGCTATTAATATCTAGGTATTTTAGCCTTTAGTTTGGTTACAGGGAAGAAAAACTCATTTAGGGAAGGTCCATAAAAGTGAATTCATTTTAAGGACACAAAATGTAATGAAACAGAGTTATTGAAAGTATAGATCACCCTAATGTAAATTGGAATAGCATGGACCAGTTTTATTTCTCACTGGCTTCCTCTCCTGGGCTTCATGTTCTCTCTGATCACAAACTGTTCCTTCATAGCTGTTCTGTTTATTGTACTCTTTTTTAGCAGACCAGCTCATTATTGCTGTTTCAGAGTGGCAGCCCTCCTTGCCAATTCTCCTCACAGGAAACTCATGACAGCCAACTAACTTTTTTGTCCTATATCCAAATATTTAGGTTAGAAAATCTGTTTGAGTGGCTTGTTTACCGTAAACTAATCATCTGGATCTAGAGCAAATGGGGGTTGCTGATGGAAGGAGGAGTTCATGCAAAAGTTATATAGATACAGTCTTACTGATTCCAGATTGTGCAAGGGACAAGTTCTCCAAGAAGGAGATACAGACTGGAAGGAAATAACTGGCATTGCAGTAAAGAAGGAATTATAAAATAGTATCAATAAGTCAACTGAATGGATTACTGCTTTGGAGAAATAAATTTATAATGAATGCCTACTTACTGATGTCATGCTATTTGTTGATCATTTATTAAAAACTAATAAACATGAAATATATGTATTTATGAGCAATGTTGAACTTGAGTGGAAAAATGTGTCTTGTTCTAATTTAAATTTGCTACACTAAATTATCTGAACATCCCAGCTAAAGTTACTAGGGCACATCCTTGAGGGACAATGATATAACGGGATACTTCATAACTTAAAAATAAATCTATGATCAATCTTTATGACAGCATCTCAAATTTTTAAAGTACTTTACAACAGTAAACAGGTAAAAGAAATTATTTGTTTCCTAGTTATCTTTGTACACCCAGATTCTATAAACCATACCAATTATAGAGACATTATTATGTATTGGATTGACCTTCACATCCTTGTGAAATACTAATTTTATATAAGTCTAGTGAAATATATTTTTCTCTAGGAAGCTAAAGAGAAAAACATATCCAAAATAATTTTGAGAATGTTTACTATGGTGGGAAAGAACCCTAAATCTTAAAACTAAAGCCGTTTTGGCTAGTTTGTTTTCTCTTTTCTCTGAATTCCAGTCAGATGGCTCCAATGGCAGGCTCAAGCTCTATGAGCTCTCTTTAATACTCAATCAACTAACTGAAACACAATAAATCACTTTAGCAAAATCTTTAATTATTATATATTGATTTAAGACTGTTTGCCCTAGGGCATACCTAGGGAGAGAAGCCATAGTACACTTACCATTCTCTGTTGAGAAGGAAAGAGTTTTGGCTTTTCTTTTTAATGTAATGTTGCATGGCCTTTGATTTTTCTCTTTCTTTTTTAATGGTGTTCTATATGTTTCAAATAAGCTCTCTGTATATTTTTCTAAAGTTTTTAAAAAGCTCCCTTAAAAAATTAATTAAATTTTGCTAGGGCATTTGTTGAATGAAACATTTTCAGACTGATGTCAGAGGATACCGATGCAATATAAGCTGCCCCTTACACCATACCTGCTCCCACCCCAAATTTGTATATTTCGTTGTGTCTCATGTCCCTGCTTTTATTGCCTTTGTCTTATTTACCTATTTTAGCTAGTGAACCTATGGGGAAGAGGTAACCAATATGCAAATGTGTGTCTAAGTATTTTAGGTAATTTTGGAATCCAGTCATGGGGAATTAGGATATGATGTAAAACATTCCACTGGTTGGTTGAAGTTCCAAGCCTAAGGGCATTAAGTGTCGGTCTGTAAGCCCATCAATGATGGTCAAAGGCATAAACATCAAGAACTAGAGAGGAATGATTTAAGCGAACATGAGGGAGAGAACAAGAGATTTAATTAATCCCATTTTCTTCCTCATAATATTGGTCACGGTTGACACAATCCAAATGCATATTTGTAGTAATTTCAACATAAAACATATTTTACTCAAGTTTTTCTTCCTCCATTCCTGGGAAACATCAAATTACAAATAAAAACTATTATAAGTGTTTACAATTACAAGAAGTAAGAGTGTGTAAGGATTACATTAAAACAGAATAAGAGATAAAGACAAAAATCAGAAAAGAGACTCTGAACTTGGATTGTAGGCATATAAACAAGACAAACTGACTAAAAATTCTGTTTTAAACTCATTTGTTATGAGGCTCAAGTGAATTACCCTTTTTAGGCCTCAGACTTGCAATTTGGGAAGCTGTCACCATAAAGCAGTTGTGCTTTGCCTAAATAATGAAGTAATGATAGTAGGGAATTGAAATCTACTATTTATATAATCTAGTCATATCAAATATTAAAATACTCGATTTATAATTACTAGTACAAATTAAATTACTATTATAATAATAGTTATGCAACATAAAAGTATATAAACTTTTAGCATTTTAAGGCTCACATGAATCCTCAGTTCCACTGTGTGTTGTTACAGATTAGGAGCTGAAAGAAATACTCTCATAGGATGTCACAGATTATCTACCATCATCAAACATTATTGATTTTCTGTTTTCCCCAGTGTTGCAATCCAGCATATATATATATTTTTCTTAATACTACTTTGAAGTTATCTCACTCAGCTTTCTTTGTGGCCTTTAATCAAAATTTCTATAAGTCTTCTGCTGTTTCTATTTTATGGTTCTGACTTCAAAGTTGGGTAGCAGAGTTGTAAGTGAACCATAAAGGTACATATTGTGTGAAGCCTTTCATCACACTAACTGTATCTTATTTATCAAAGTACTGGCAAATTCCCAATATTCCTCAAAACTTAGCACATTTCCTTCCTTCTGGTTTTCAAGAATTGGAAATTTAAAAAGACACACAAAAAATTAACTAAATGGTAGACTTCTGCCTATAAGGAATAACATTCTGGCATTAGAAAAATTATATTAGTGTAATGTGATATAACTTCTTGCTTGCGTTTATGCTCCTGCCTTGAAAGAAAGCATCAGTAAATATATTCATTGGGGATCATTAATTGATCTCTAAGATCATGGGCAATTTTTCAGACAAGCTTCCATTTATAGAATCTTCTTCAGAGTACAAATTTTTTCATTTATTAATGATAGAAAAAGATTTTAAAAGAGTAATCCATAGGTGGAATAGAGCAAATATTAGAAGAGTATTCTCAAAAGCAATAGTTACATACAACAAAATAAATACTTCTTTTTCTAAAGTAGAAAAGGCAAACTGTGCTTCATTTCAAGTTAGTGAGACAAGGTTATCATGAGAAAATAATGTGGATTAGTATAATTGTTCTGTATCATAAGTGAAATAATATTTATTATCAAGCGCTTTGTGATCTCTCCACAGAGACCTAATGGACCCTCTCTGAATTAATGGATCGGATGTAGAGACTAATGTCATGTCACACTTCAAGAGATACTTTTTTGGTTGCAAACGAAGCATAGAATTATTTTTTCTAGATCTGTGAAAAATGACCTTGGTATTTTAATGGGGATTGCATTGAATCTGTAAATCACTTTAGGTAGTATGGACATTTTAAAAATGTTGATTCTACCGATCCATGAGCATGGCATGTTTTTCCATTTGTTTACATCATCTACAGTTTCCTTCCTCAGTGATTCATAGTTCTCTTTGTAAAGATCTTTCACCTCCTTGGTTAAATATATTCCTACGTATTTTATTTTCTCTGTAGCTATTGTGAAAGGTATTGAGTCTTTGATTTGATTCTCAGCTTGAATGTTGTTGGTGTATAGGAATGCCACTGATTTGTGTATATTGATTTTGTAGCCTGAGACTTTGCTGAATTTATTTATCAATTTCAGGAGTCTCTTTGCAAAATCTTTGGAGTTTCTAGACGTAAGATTATATCATCAGCAAAGAGGAATAGTTTGACCTCCTCTTTCTCCATTTGCATACCCTTAATTTCCTTCTCTTGACTGATTACTCTGGTTAGGACTTCCAGCACTATGTTGAATAGAAGTGGTGATAGCGGGCATCCTTGTCTTGTTCCAGTTCTGAGTGGAAATGCTTTCAACTTTGAGATTTAAGAACTGAAGAGAACTTTGAGATCATCTGGTTCAACTTCTTCATTTTATAGAGGAGACTAAAGTCCTGAAGTTTCAAGGACTTGTTGAAGATCACCCAGCTAGAAAATGCCCAGAGATCCAGGCCCAAATCCCAGGCTTCCAATTCCAAACTATCACTCTTCCTTATTCCATGTAATTATTGTGAAATGGATTCAGAACTACCTGCCAAGAAACTAACTTAGGAAATTTAGATGTGTATGGAAAAACTCTTCATTTTATAGCATTTATGATAAAACACTTCACCCAAAATTTAAATATCTGGGTTACATCATACAATGAGAATATTTGTTTAAATTTGGCTCGGATTTATTAGTACTTTAAATAAGTCCATTATGCTACATCCTGGCTTACTGAGTAGTTTTATAAAAGAACTGTTTAAGAAAATTCAGCATAAATTCTAAATAGATGTAATAATTACAATTGATTCTTCAGAATTTTCAGTGCTTTCCTTTGTCTAATTTAGGATGATAGGATAGCCTCACATGATCTTTGATGTGAAAACACCTGTCTTTTGGAATGTTTTCTAAAATAATTACTCCCATGGGAATGTCCAAGTGCCCTATGTACCCTTGGGTCACTAAAGAGGCTTCGTCTGACAGAGATCTTTGATATTCTTCACTCTGCTATGGGAAATCCTTTATATGGGAAATGCTTTAGACAAGTTAGGAGCAGGTGAAAATTATATATATCCACAATTATTAAATAATATAGAATATATTATTATGTAAATGCAGCTTATTAACTGAAACTAAAGCTTTACTTTTAATTTTGTGATTAAAATATTTGAAAAAAATATTTAAAACTGCATATTAAATTTCTATTGACACCCAGCACCTGGATCTTATTTTCTAGTATCATTCTTCACTAAAAGGAACCAGGGCTCCCTGGAGAAATGACTGAATCTAGGACTTGGGCAGGAATTATATGAGATGAGACTAGAGCATCTTGTAGTCCCAGGAACTAATAAAGTGCTCACCAAAGTAATATTTAGAAACTCACAGTGATGGGATGCATTAAAAGGATATGGAAGCCAAACAAAAGAGCTCCCAATGGCCAAAGCTGGAAAATTTGAGGAAGGAGATAAGTGCTATTGGATTATAATCCAAAGTATAAAATAATATTGATAAATCCAAAATAAATAAATAAATAAATAGGGAAGAGCAGATAAATCTCCAATGCAAAATAATTCTAAATAACTTATGTAACTACTCTACCCTTAAGGAGGGGGAACATGATTCCTCACTCCTTAGGTATGGGCTGCACATAGGGACTTTCTTCCAAAGAGTACAGTACGGAAAGTGAGAAAATAAAATAGGAACTTTACAGTGGAGAAACTATACAAACACGGCATCAAGCTAGGTCACTAAGGTTAACAAGTGATACATGGTGAGACATACTGATAGTATATATCTTTGTTATGATGTTATGACATCGTAACATGACACTTTGCCTCTGTGGTCTTTCTCCCCAAAACACATTATTTCTGTGTAATCATTAGAAAACATCAGAAAGATCCAGGTTGAGGGGTATTTTACAATACTTGACCAGCAATCCTCAAAGCTCTAAAGGTCATCAAAACCAAGGATAGTCTGAGGAAATGTCGTAGCCTACGGAGACATGACTAGTAAATGTAATGTAGTGTCCCGGATGGGATTCTGGAACTGGAAAAGAAAAGTAGGAAAAAACTGAGGAAATCTAAATAAAGTATGGAGTTTAGTTAATAATGACTCAATATGTTTTCATTAATTGTGCCACATGTACCATACTAATGTAAGATATTAATAAGGGGGGAAAATGAGTGTGAGGTATATGCGAACTCTCTGTAGTATCTTCACATTAATTCTGTAAATGTAAAATGGTTCTAAAAGTAAAAAAAACTTTGTTAAAAATACTTTTGGGTGAATAATATACAGATATTAAAATATGTTTCTATAATGCATGCCATAAAAAGTGTGAAAAATTATATGCATATTTATTTTTGTAGAAAAAAATAACTTCAAAATAATTTCTTTATATTGAATATTTTATTTATTGATCTCAGTATGATTTCCTGGTTAAAATAGTATAGCTTTGTATATGATTTTTTAGAACAAATTTTATAATTAAACTATAAATTAAATAAATAGGTTTTTTTTAACAGTGAACAGATGTGTGGTATTTGATAGCTCGTTGGATTTTTGACAATAATCTAGGTACAATTGGGAATCTTTATAATCATATGATTATTAATTATTGCAATAAATAATTTCCAAGTGAATTCTTTGTTTATTAAAAAGATATTTCTTAAAACCAGACTATACACAAGGGTGTTTCTAAGTTGTTTTAATTTTTTCTTCCAAATAGTATAGAATTTAAAGTCTTTCTCAAATGTGAAATAGGCTTATAATTTGAACAAAGTTAAACACTTTTTTCTTAAAAGTTAAAGACTAAGTCTTTAAGTGCCAATTAGAGTATTTAAGGACTTCTGTGATATTTATGTCATATATGCGTGAACATACATATATGTGTACAATATTTATGAATCCAAATGTCATGTTCTTCCTAGTAGCATAGTTACAAAATTTTAACTGACAGAGACCTTTGAGATAAACTAGTGCAATTAATTTATTATCCAGGTGGAAAAATTGGGGCAACTGAGTGTAACTCATTTAGATAAGCTGAGCTGAGACTACAACTCAGTCTTTCTTGAGCCCAACGGTCCTTCCACTCCATTTCACAGATCCAGTTAACAGACCAGTATTAACCAGCCCAGCAGAAAACTCAGTGCAGAAGGTGTTAAGTGGAAGAATATTACATCACCGAACATGAGCAAAAAATCAGACACATATTTCTGATAAGCACACTGATATGAACTCACATTGCTCTATGAAATAGCTGTACTCTCAATTTCTAAGTTAATTGTTAGTACATTCATCATAAATAATGGCCAAACTTCTGCTCCCAGTTTTTCATGATTGATTCCCACATAATCAAAAGAGATCTTACGTAGTAGAGTCATAAAGAGTGTTTTTAAAATAATTTTATTTTACAACATTGGTGGCACTTTAAAGTAATAATCTAACTTTGTTGAAATACGTTATTTGAAACTACTTTCTAACCATCCTCACGGGTGTGGATAATTCTTGTTTGATTTGTTTATTTTCTTCTTGCTCTTTTTTTCATCTAACCCTTACTGAGAGTCCTTGTTGCTTTTTTCTTTTCTGTTTAGCAGTGACTTTGAAAATGACAAAAATAAATAAATAAATAAGCAAATAAAAGAGTCAGAGTATAAAATTTACATTGTTGGGATTTTAGAAGGCAAAAAAAGAATCTCAGACATAACTTATTCCAACTCCTTATTTTACAATTGGAGAATAGGGACTCAGCGAGATTAAGGGCTGCCCAAATACATACAACGGTAAGGTTGGAACCTGGAACCTGGTTTCAACTCTGATCCAATGCTTTTCCTGAGCATTTGCATTATTTCTAGGTATTTATAAAGAGTACTAAAATTCTCTCTCTCTCGCTCACACACACACACACACATGCATGCACACATGCATGCACACATTCATCATTCACAGTAACACACACACCAATATCACATGGCAACTGTTGTGACATTTTCTTCCAGACTGCTGTTTGGAAATAATTTACGCAGATGCCAATTTTATATTTATAGTCATGTAGTTTAATTCCTAGAATGGAAATACAAATACATACCTTAAATGGCTGCCAAATTTGTGTATGTGCAGTTTGTGTATGTGATTTGGAATATGTTATTCTCACGTTGCACTAAAACATCTACAGTTGACAGCTTTCTTTGAAAAATATTAATATCAGGTTCCACTGACTACTCTTCCTTGATGTCCACTTTCAAATTGGTCTTAATCATTTAAAGGGGGATAAGTCTGCAATTCCCTATGCTGTGTACATTTACTGTTTAGGTATATTCATTTAAAATTGTACCAGTCTTCGGAAATCACTGCATTTAACTAAAATAATTAAATTGCATTCACAATGCTACCCAACCTTATTTGGTTGATAACAGAGTTCTGGAAAGATGTATTTAATGAGCTATTTTTTTCTTTTGTGTGTACATGTGGGGGGTATGTGTGTGTTTGTATGCACTATAACAAACGACAACAGAACACTTGTAGTAAAGCTATTTAATGTATTCAGTTAAAAAATTCATAAAATTTTGAGAAATATATCTGAGAGATCTGAATTTTTCTCTTAATTCTTACAATTATAGTTTGTGGAGACAGGCCAAAAGCTCACGTGGAGGGAGTATTCCATTTGGCTATAAAGCACCAAGAAAACAAAGTTAATCTTAGTAGATATGTAGTCTGACTCATGCATTCTGTGCTGATCTCAGTCTTATCCTAGCACAGCAAAGTCATGTTTCTTTTATTTTTGAAGAATATTTTATGATAACAAATTGAAACCATAAAGAGTGAGTTAATTAAGAGAAGAGGCTTTTGGCATCACCTTCTCCTAATAGTGCCTTAGGGATGCATTTTCATCAAAACCCCACCTAAATGAGTGCATATTTTAAGAATTGCCTATTTTCATTGCAAATGTAGTGGAATGTATTACAGGCATATTATGTTTTGGCTTTTTACGACCTGCATGCTCCCCTCCCTAGTCTCATACAATTAAAGGTCACATCCTGGGGATGAGGAAGATTGATTAAAAGCAGGCTCAAATATTAATTGCTATTTGTACCATAGCTATCACGGCCATTCCAGTAGTAAGATGTTAACTTCTTGGAGACTCAGTTTTATCTTTGCTAAAAGAACTAACAAGATTTCTCTGTTTACTAAGAAAATGTACATACAAGGCTGGTACAGTGATGGTGTATAATCAAATGTCAAGGGAAGAGGAGAATGAAGCAATATGGCACCTGCTGATCAGCTTGGGTCTGCGGGGGAAATGTGGCATATGTATACCATGGAGTTCTACTCAGCCACAAAAACCAATGGTGATCTAGCACTTCTTGTATCATCCTGGATGGAGCTGGAGCCCATTCTACTAAGTGAAGTGTCACAAGAATGGAAAAATAAGCATCACATGTACTCACCATCAAGTTGGTCTTAACTGACCAACACTTAAGTGCACATATAGAAGTAACATTCATTAGGTGTCAGGCAGGTGGGAGGGGGCAGGAGGGGATGAGTATATACACACTTAATGGGTGTGGTGTGCACCGTCTGGGGGATGGACATGCTTAAAGCTCTGACTCGGATGGGGCAAAGGCAATATACATAACCTAAACATTTGTACCCCTATAATATGCTGAAATAAAAAAAATAAAAAAGAACACACAAAAAAATCAAATGTCAATGAACATACAATAGCTATTCTTTTGAGAAATAATTTTAGTACAATAGTGACTTTTTTTTTTTAGAATGCCTGTTATCAAAGGTAGGGACAGAATGACCTCTAGATATTGTAAGAAATTTGAGGTCAAGGCCATATCTACTTATGTTTATGTTCTCCACAGTCACTAGAACACAATAAAAAATTGAATGTAATGGAATTAATTTTAATAAACTTTTACATAGCTTGTTAGCTTTTGTAAGATTTCCCAGTTTGAAGGATAGTGAATTTCTTTTTAATTTATAAGGTGAATAAATTCATGCTTAATGTGATAATTACTAATTAGATTTAATGTAAAAAGACAAGCTAGGTTTGTGACAGAAGTTTCAGACTGAGAAAACTTCAGTGACAAAGGAGAATAAATAAATAATAAGAAAATTGAAGAGTTGAAGCTATCTGCAGGAGGATATTCCAAGGATATCAAATTGTTTAGATATCCTATACTTATTTGAAAATAATCTGTAGATTTTATGGACATATGGAATATTTCCACTGTAATTAAATTTGGACAACATGATTTGGTCTAATTTAAGTGATGCCTCTCTATTTAATCTTCTTCATATTGAATGGATTACTCAGAACACCTAATCATATGATTGCTACTAGAACATTCTTAAAAAATTTACAGGAATTTTGATTCACTCTAATGGTCACTCAAGGCTAGTATTCATAGGTTTTATATAGGGTGCTGATTAAATAATTGAATCCTAGTGG
>RJWJ010042330.1:0-13095 GCA_004363605.1 Indri indri | reverse complement strand
GGTCATCTTCCCGCCTCTCAAGCTGAGCGCTCATTGCAGTGCCTGACCACGTCTGCCTTATGGGACAGAAGGGTCCTCCCGTCTTTCAGAGAAGGTCCTGCCTTGGCACTGCAGTGACGGGTGTGTCAACTAGTGCTGATACCAGGGTCCTCGCCTTGTTCCAGGGGTCTTTTTGCCCCTGGAGATGTCCCTATCCTGTGCCCGCACGCTGCTTTAGGGCCAGCTTCTGAGCAGGGCAATTTTGTTATCTGTTTCCTTCCCTCCCTGTTCCCCTCTTTTCTTCTCTCTCCTCCTCCTCCCTGTCAGTGAGAGCTGCTCCCTCTCTCCCCCTCACCCCGTCTGCGTTAATGAGAGCTGGAAGCAGACAGATGGAAGCAAGGCACTGTGGTGTCCACCCTCAGGCGCAGAACAGGAGGCTGCCCCGTCCCTACGCGGCCCTCAGAGGAGCACATTCCCCCACGCTCTGCAGACAACTGCAAAACAAGCCGGAGTTGTCTCAGAGTCTGCGCAGCATTGGGTTATGGCACACTGAAAACCTGGTTTCTTATAAAGCAATTTGCTCCTACGGGCTGGTTTGAGATTGAAATGGTAATTATCTTGCAAATGACTGTAACTGTCTTTCATAAATGTGGCAGTGTTTGAGATGTGACTAACTGCGGTCTGCAGGATAATGGGCTTAATAAACGATATCTTCAGTGTACTGTCAGGGAACAGAGCCTATTAGCTCGGGAAGGGACAATACTGTAATTTCAGTGAGATGGATTCCATTCTTCTCCCCAGCCATGGGTTTTCCCCCCTCAATATCATGTGCTCATCATTTTTTTCTTAATAGGACATTTTTCCTTAGGATAATTTGCAAATTGCTAATCTGTTTTTATTATCTCTCATTTTTTCCTCCTTAAGTTTTGCTTTTCTTATTGCCATTGGGAAGAGCCTCGGTCGTGGGCACAAGCGCGAGGGAAATAACCTCACTTGCTAGAGGTGAGCCAGGCCGGTGGTGACAGATTCACAGTCGCAGTCACCCCCGAGCAGGCACCGCGGCCACAGAAGCCACAGGTGGCGTGTTGGGCAGGAGAGATCAAAGACCCTCCTTTCTCTCTCAGGAAGACAGAACCTCAGGGAGACAAAGTGTCAGGCCCCTGTTTTGCTTCCTGCCAGAGGCAATCCTTCCAGACAAAGAGCGGGGAGGCCCTGGCTGCTCAGGTGCCAGGTGGATCTGGTCCTCCGCCCAGAGAGGAAGCAGGGGAAGGCTCAGGGTCCCAGCCCTGCAGAAGGCTGCGGGACTCTCGGGCTGGAGGAGGACCCGGGGACCAGAGCCTGCAGGTCAGGACTAAGAAAGGCAGGTGGGGTAACAGGATCGGGGGTTGGAACTTTCTTGGGCATAGTTCAGCCAGCACCTCTGGACACTGATGGGACACAGAAAGGCCTGGAAAACCCTGACATGTGACCACCATCCCAATGACCTCAATATCCAGGCAGCAGGCATGTGGTTTTTACTCAGCTGTGTCTCCCTCAGTCCTTACCTGCTAAAGGGGAAGGACGAGGACACCTGGGCCCAGTGGGCTGAGCAGCTGGTCCAGGTGCATCCAACTGGACCCCACATGGGTCAGCCCATCGGCACCAAGTAGCGATGCACCGTCTCCATTGGCTTTCGGTGGCCACAGGTTGGTGCCGCAGGAACCTGAGATCCAGCAAGAAAACCCAAGATGGGGCCAACGGGCGCACGTCCACATGGGGTGTCCTGCGACCAGCGTGGCCTTCAGGATGTGGCTACGGATGTGTGCGAGGGACATTCAGAACACACCAGAAACAGGATGGGAGCAGGGGACTGAAGGACCCCCCCCCCCCCGCCGCCGTGAACCCAGGGGGAGTGCGGGGACCTGAAGCCTGCTCAGGTTCCTGAAAAAGTTGGACATGGAATTGCCATATGATCCAGCAGTTCCACTTCTGGGGTGTGCTGGGCAGGACCGAAAGAAGAGCCTCCGACAGACACTGGTCCACCAGGCTCACAGCGACACTACCCACAGTCGCCATAAGGTGGAAGCCACCTGCATGTCTGCGGTTGAGTGGACAAAATGTGGCATGTCTACACGATAGAATTTTGTCTAGCCACCACGGAATGAAGCACTGGCACCTGTCACAACAGGGCTGAACCCCCAAAGCGCCATCCCGGCTGGGAAGTCAGACAGAAAACATGTTGTATGGTTTTCCCCACGAATCATGTGGAATAGCTGAAGCCACAGAGACAGAAAGCAGATTTGGGGTCCCCAGGGCCTGGGGAAGGAGGGCACTGGGGTGACTGCTAATGGGTCTGGGGTTTTCTTTTGGGGTGATACATACAAATGTCTCGGAACGAGATGGGGTCGACGGTTGGCAATGTTGTGAATTCACTAAGTGCCGCCCGATAGCACATTTTAAAGTGGTTCATCCTTAATGTTATGCTCTGTGACGTTTAGCTCAATTTAAAACCATAAAATACAGGAAGAACCTGTGCAGTTCAGGGAGAAAGGAGCCTCTGTTTCTGGGCTGGGCTGGCTCTGGGGCTGGCTCCCAGGCAAACGGAAAATCTGGCAGGGTCACGAATGACACGGCTGCCCAGACTCTAATTCTGAAGTCTCCTGCTGCAAAGGCCACTGTCATGTCCACGCTTTGTCGTGTGTGCTGCCTGGGAGGAGGGGACAGAGCCCCAGGGAGGCTGGCACGGCTGTGGAGAGGCGGAAGGGATTGTCCAGGTGGACCAGGTTCAGTCTTAAAATAGGTGACCAGCCAGGTTTCCATCCCAGCGTGTTGGATGTGGCACCACACGCAGCCGCCTCATTCCAAGCACAGGACTCTGGTCATTTTGCAAAACAGAAGCCGGCTATGGGGGATCCAACCCGCCGGGAGGCTGAGCGGGGAAGAGCAGACCTTGGGATTCGCACCAGAGCCCGGTGTCGTCCCTCGATAACCTTCTCCAGGCCGAAGGATCTGTGCTTGGTTTGTTTCAGGTGCTGAATTCCAGAGTGGGAAGTTCCTCCTTTGGTGAAAGCTATTCCGTCTGTCAACGCTTTGATGTCTTTTGAGTCCTTTGTGGCCTCAAATCAGATAGAAGCTTTTTACATCCACGCCCGAAACATCCTTGTTCCCATTTCCTTTCATTGAAGGATTCCCCCGTGTGATGAGCAGAAATCACTTCTGAGCGGCGCTTCACCATTCCGCACCCGGGCATTCGTTAACGAGGCGGACGCACGCACGCCCATTTACACGTGGCCGTTCTCAGACACGGGACGTGTGTCCGCGGGTATTTATATACACACGCGGCATTCACTGGCACACTGTCTCCTGCTTCCATTAATGAAATTATCCGTACAGAATTATCGTCACCAAGCAGTTGCCTTTCCAAGGCCCTGTGACTCACTGCAACTTCTGCCACTCTCCATCACAATGACGACGGCAATCACTCAGGCTCGGTGATTCAATGCCTGGCTTCCTGCCTAGCGAGGGTGTTAGAATAGATGTGTTTTTTTTATAGCTGGAAGAATGTTAATGGATGTCAATAGTTTGAGGCAGATTGCGCCGGCACCTGGGAGAAGCAGCCCTGTGCATCTCTCTGTCCCTGCAGCGCTTGCAATAAAAGCTTTCTCAACTTTTCTGTTGCTTGAACAGCAATTACTAAAACATTCTGCTTAGGAAGATGCATTAATTAGATGCTTTCTAGAGATTTCAGGTTTATCAACCCAAACGTCTGTATAAGCTCCTCGGAGGGAATGTGGAAAGTGCTTATGGAGCGTGAATCTCTGCTCTAGCCCGAATGCCAGACTGTCGGGTGGCCTGGCTGCAGCCTTAGCCCTGGTCCTTGGGTGCAGAGCCAATGGGCCACTCTCGGGCTTCCCTTGGGAGGGGCTGTGCCAGCCCTTGGCACTGACCCTGAAACCACAGAAGGGCAAAGGCCGCTTCTACTCCATACATGTGCCAAAGCATCTTTCCAGGAAGGCCCGGAAGAGGCCACGAGGAGAATGAGAAGTGACCACTTGGTAGTGATGAGAGGGCAGCAGTCAGGGAAGTCCCCGTGTCACCTGGGGGCCAGTGGGTGTCAACTTCCTCATCTGTAAAATGGGAGTGATAACAGTACGCCCACCTCATCAGGCGGTACTGAAAATTACCTGTGAACCTACTTGTAACGGACTCACAGCCACGATGCCCGGCACGCCGAGGCCCGCAGAGCCAGCCGCTCTTGCTCGCGCTTCTCTCAGCAGAGCGTCAGCCGCGGGAGAACAGGATGCGCGTCTGCCTGCCCGCCGCTGCTCCCGGGCTGCGAGAGAAGCCTGGCGCTAACAGGCCCTCAGTCAATATTTGCCGATGGATTAAACATCATCATCGTCTTCACCGTCACTGTCGCGGACTGGTTGCTTGTGGTCTAACGGTGAAACTGGGGGCGGGCTGTGGGACACGCAGAGATGAGGGTGAGGAGTGCGGGGGAGTGAGGACGTCCCTGCCACACGTCCCGGAGAGGGTCGTGTGGGCTCCATGGGCGGGGAGATTTTGGTGCTGTGCTGGGTCATGCTTACGAGCACCCACGACATGCATGACACCACCTTGGCGCTTCTCATGTCAGTTGCATTGGAGGGTCCTGACCGCTCTCCTCCCCGCTCGTGTGGGAAGGAAGCCGGGTTCCCATGAAATTGGAAGGAATGGCTCCAACCTTGAGAGCGACTCTAGGACATCCTGTCCAGAGCCTTGCCTCTGAGCAGGACTCGGCACAACCCCTTGGAAAGGAGACTCGCCAGCCCCGCCCTGGCCGCCCCCAACCCAGCCCTCTAGCCAGGGAAAAGCTTCTCGTCCGCACCTCATGGTGCTAAATGCTGTTTCTTCTCACCCACCTTCTCGAATGGCCAGAGCCCCTTTTCAGAGAGGTGGTCACAGTGATTTGGGGATGGGCTCTGGCCCGGGGGCAAGCCCCACTTGCACCAGACGGTCACTTCCGGCCATGACAAGCGCCGCATCTGTGGGCGGCCAGCCTCCAGTGCGTGTCAGGGATAATCGCTGCGCTGTGCTGCCGAAGCAGTCTGAGCAGGAACTGGGCGAGGCTGCAGGATCAGCAGCCTCTGCCTGAGCTCTGGGAGGCAGCCCCGGCTCTGTCCAGACCACAGATAATGTGGATTGATGGGAACGGGCCAAGGACCTGGCGTAATTCCAAGGCTGGCACCCAGCTGAGGCCCTCCGCCCTCTCGGAGGCCAAGGCACGTTTTCCACTCACCCTGTGGCCAGGATGGCTTTGGGGCCGTCACTGCCACATCTCTGCATTTTGGGAGCCACAGGAGGGCGAGAGCCCTGGGGAGCCCGGCAATGGGATCCAGTTTTGGGGGATGGCAGCGGGGGGTTGGCGGGTGAAGGGGCTGCATCGTGATCCTGGCTTCTCTTCACAGGGCGTGGACCGTGAGGCCAGTCCTGACCTTGGACCCACAGTCGAGATGCCCCAGAGCTGGCAGGAGCCACCGTCTGCCAGAGTTTGGCTGGCTCTGGTGTTGGGGGCCTCTGGGTTCTCTCAGCTTGCTGGGGCCACCTTATGAAGCACCGCAAACTGGGCGGCATACGCGGCTTAGAGCCCGCAGTCCACGTGGAGGTGCCGGCTGGGTGGCTTCCTCTGTGTGCTCCGAGGGAGGATCTGCTCCCTGCCTCCCTCCTGGCTTCCGGTGGCTGCTGGAATCCTTGGATTGCAGACACGTTGCTCCAGACTCTGCCTTGACGTTTGCATGGTGTTTTCCCTGTGTGGGGTTCTGTGTCTGAATTTCCCCTTATGTGACACCAGTCACATAAGATCAGGCCCACCCTGCTCCAGGACAACCTCATCTTAACTGATGACATCTGCAACGACTCTATTTCCCATAAAGTCACATTTTGAGGTACTTGGAGTGAGGACTTCAACCTGTGAATTCCGAGGGGGACACAATTCGCCCCGTACTGGCGGGTACGTCATTCTGCCAGCCTTGGGCCACCAGCTACCCCAGGAAGCAGAACCCCACATGATCCTCTCATCTCTTATGTTTTGGGTCAAACGACAGGCCCTGCGTGGCTGCTGCCCGAGGGGTAGACGCAGATCCAGTCTGTCTTTTCAAAGTGTCTCCCGAGCAGGGGGCCATGGGAGGTCTCGGGAGCCCAACAGCAACCTGGACAAGCAAGACCCGAGCTCTTCTGGACTTTCAGTCTCGGGGGAGACAGATAAACACAGGAAGGCGGAAGGATGGCTCGTTGTCGTGTGAACGAGGGGAACACAGAGGACAGCCTGGCCGAGGGGGCTGGCTGCTGCAGATGGGGTTGGGGGACGCCCTTGGAGAGGGCACCTTACTGTGGAGACCTGAGTTCAGCGTCGAGGACGATGATGAGGTGACCGGTGGGCGACAGTCCAGGCTGACGGAGGAGCATCGTGGAGGGCAGTGGCCCTGAGTCCAGAGTCTGAGGAGCTGGGGACGGGCCGGGGCAGCTGGATCCCAGGGAGGGGGCAGGGGACCAGGAGGAGAGCCGGGCAAGGGCGGTTTCCGAAGAGCCTGGGGCTTGAGACCGATGCAGTTCTGGGAGGAAAGCGCAGCCTCTACACATAGGGTGGGTGCTGAGACTGTTCCGTCTGCTGGTCAGATTGGGCCGTGCGGTAAACACCTCGTGGGAAGGACACCTGCTGCCTGCCTGCCCAGCCTCTGTCCTCTCCTCTCCTTCAACCTCTTTTCTCTCGTTACAAGGTGCTTTGACAGTGGAGTGAGGAGCCCTAAGATGCCCTGTGTGGGACGTGGAGTTCAGCTGCAGAGCAGAGACCACGGGACCCAGAGCAACCCCAGCCCAAGGCACTGCCGGTTCCAGGTGACAGTGTCCATACGTGTGGCTGTGCTTCCCACGCCACCTGTTGTGCGAGGATGTCCTTCCTCAGACCTCAAACGTCATGCCGTGGACTCTGGGAGACAAGGATGGGGGAGTGGGGGCTGCTCACGCATGTGGGTTCCTAGATGGTCACTCACTGGGCTCTTGCTCAGTGGTCACCTACCTGAGGAGTGCGCTCAAACCACAAACCCAGGGTCTGCACCCCTCAGATCTGATTCTTAGGTTTGGGGCAGTGTCTGGGAGACAATTTTCTAAAGCTCTTCCAGTAAGATATGGAGCCAGACTTGGGAACTCTGCTCAGAACCCCTGTGCTTTCCAGCCACGATGGGGAAGTTGGGCATAAATATTGACTGTGAAGACACAAGGTCCACTGCTTGTCTGATCAGGCACTTGCCGTGCCTTCGCGGTGCACCCAGCAGGAGGCAGGCACCATGCCGGGCAGTGGTGATACAGGGTAGACTCACAGGGTTTCTCTGTGCTGTGAGCGTGCAGCCCAGTGAGGAGGCAGACGCATAAATGTGTGGGTTAGTGGCGGTGTCACAAGTCACCCAAATGCTTGGGGTACCACACAGCATCATAAATACCCAGGTTGCTGGGGTACCACTCAGCATCATACATACCCAGGATGCTGGGTACCACTCAGCATTATAAATACCCTGAATGCTTGAGGTACCACTGAGTATCATAAATGCCCAGGCACTGAGGGTGCTGCTCAAAGGCATAGATACCCAGGAATCAGGGACTTTTGGATCGCTGTACGGCAAGACCCACAGCCTCCTGAACCAGGGCCCCCTGGCATGGAGCCTGGCCTCCATAGCTTTAGCCTGAACCAATGCTGGCTGAGACTTGGCTGCAGAGATAGAGACTTGGCTGCGGGGCTTTGGCCTGTCTGGCCGCTGCCCGGCTGACGGGCTTTGTGGGCCACGACCCCGACAGGCTGCACGGCCCGTGGCTCACCTCCAGCCTGTCAATCAGAGCAGCAGAGCCTGTGGTCTGCAGCATGGAGCATCAGCAGAATGACAGGGCTGGGTGCAGGAGTGCAGGGCGAACAGCTTGCAGATAGCTCATGCTGAAGAGCACGCCCAGGGCAGTGAGCATGGGGGCAGCTGGGCCCACATCCGCGACGTCAGACGGACGGCGGCCTCTTCCTATGCCCAGCAGGGGTAGGGAAAGCGCCTTGGCCAGCAAGACAGAGATCCAGGTGCCGGCGGCTGTGTGACTGTGGGAAGTCAGGTCCCCTCTCAAGGGCTTCCTTGGAAAGGAAGACAATTGGATAAGGGATTCTGTAGGGTCACTTCTGGCTTTTAAGGTCAGCGCTGGAAACAGTGACCATGGTGTTGCAAGAGGGACAGGTGACACCTGCATCATCCTAATGACCATTTTTAGGAGGGTGACCCTCTAGCTGTCCAGAGCCAACTAGAAGGGGTCTTGGGTCTTCCTGGGTCAAATGAGTGACGAAAGCAGAGAGGGTTTCAAGCAGATCATCAAATGGCTGTCAATGATGGTGATCCGGGGAGCCCTGGGTGACAGGGGACGGTGCAGGTGAAAATAAGTGAAAACGCCCTTCCTGGTCTGGTCAAAGCCTCACTCCTTAGGGCGTTACCTCTCAATTTGTGCTCCAGCCGTCCTGAGTGGCCCTGGGTACTCTGGTCATGCAAGGTCGTTTCAGGATCCTATACTTCTCTAGGTTGCATTGACAGCCTCAGTGATGGCCTCCCTGTATCCAGGGACTTTGCCATGTGACTTTGCACCTCGTCCCATCAGCAGGTGGAGTCTGCATCTGGGCTGCTCTGGGGACTTGCTGTGGCCAGCAGGCAGTGGTGGAGGTGATGGCGCCACTTCTGAGCCCAGGCTCAAGGAACCTTGGGTCTGTCTGCCCTCCCTCCTGGGTCCCCACCTCCACAAGACTGGGTGAGCCTGCAGGAGCACATGAAAGGAGTGGCCTGTCATCCCCGTCACCACAGCCAACAGCAGCCGTGCCAGGAGCAGGGCCGCCGAGCTGACCAGCTCAGGCACACGAGGGAGCCGAGGCAGAGCCAGAGCCGCCTGTCTGCACCTGGTCCAAACAGCTGACCTGCAGACTCGTGAGTTTAAGAGATGGATGTTGCTCTAAACAACTGAATTTGGGGGTGGTTCGTTATCTAGCATGAGGTAACTGTTGCATTTTTAGAATGTTTTTAGCTAGGACTACCGGCACACGCCGCCCTGACTGGCTATATTGCAGAGACGGGGGTCTCGCACTCCCGGTTTCAGGCAATTCTACTGCCTAAGCCTCTAACGTGCTGGGATTACAGGCATGAGCCACCGTGCCCGGTCCTGGTGCATGCTTTCATGTGCGTGTCAGGTCCCTGATTCGGTTGGGAGATGCTGTTGCCGTCATTAGCAGCGTTAACCGTGTCCTGCACACCTCTACTTCCGGGGAACAGGGAAGACCCCTTCCTAGCCCCTTGCTGGGTGGGTATGTGAGTAGTTCTAGCCATCAGACCGGGACGTGCATCACTTCTGAGCTGAGACAGTGTAAACATTTTTGACCTTCCCACTCTTTCTGTTCTCTCTATGGCTCCCAGGAAGCCACCTGTTTAGATGACCGGGCCTCACAAAGGAAGGCAGCTACTCAAACAGCAGCATGTTTTGCATGAGCGAAAAATAATCCTTTGTTGGGTTAGAAACCCAGGGTTCACCCGAGGCTGCTGACACTTGGGTGCCTGACCTGCTTCTATACAACCGGTACCAACAGTTGTAACACCGACTAGGTTTTAAAGTTTAGCCTTCCATTTTAGCCAACAGAAGCCACTAGCTCGAGAATAGTTAAGGGCAACGTCCACGCAGGGCAAGCAGCCGGGCAGGACAGAGTCCCCGCTGCTCTGGCTGCTGGAGCGGGTCCTGCTCTCTGTTCCTCCGGTAGTCACTGAAGACAGGTACCCGGGCGGATTCTTCTTAGCCAGGCGTGACCCCTGTGTGTGTGTGTGTGTGTGTGTGTGTGTGTGTGTGTGTGCATGTCCCACATCGTACTGGTTTCCTTCAGACCAGAATGCTGAGCTCTGAGTGATCACGGCGTCTCGTTACTCTCTTGGGTATCCGCGGAGCGAGGGGAGGCTGACGGAACCCGCGGGTGTGGGAAGGCGGGCAGCGCGTCGCTGTTGGTCTGCAGATCAATCCTGCGCCAATCCGTGTCACTTTGAAAGGAAACATGCTGAAGGGGACGCGGGGCCCTGTGGGGCTGGAGCTGAGGCTTGGAGTGCTGGGCTGGGGCCCACATTCGAACGGGTTAGGAGGGGAGGCTTTGACGCCTTTTTAAGGTATTTTCAGGCAGAGTAGCCAGGTGTGGTGGGAGCGATCGGAAGGTGATTGAAAGACATGACCCAGCACGCCAAGAAGCTGGCTTGTCCTCGCGGGGCCCGAGGGTGGTGATTTGGAAAGCAACTTCCCTGTAGTGACTGAGCAGAGAGGACTCAGTTGGGGTGAAACTGTCCCTCTGCCCCCCTGGGACATTTCATGTACAGCCTGCCCGAGAGGCCACTGGAAGCACAGGGCGGGCGGTTTCTGTGCAGCCCCCTCAGGCCGGCGCAGCCCTGCAGGGAGCGGCACTCGCCTCGCCCGGCTCAGAGCCTCTCCCCAGCTTACTGTCCCCCTTCAGACAGAGTCAAAGTCCTCAAGGCGTCCTCCTGGCCCGGGCCCTCTCCCCGCCTGTCCCCACCAGCAAACTCCTCCGGCTTCCACGAGGCTCCCTCCAAAGGCTGCTCTCGTGCACAAACCTCCCTTCCACCCCGGGCCACACGTCCTCACCGTGTCCTCCTCTTCCCCACAGAGACCCTGCTGTTAACACAATGCCATGCAAACAATTAGTCTGGAAATTTGTTTGTTTGACTCGAGAGATGGGCTCGATAGCTCAGAGAGAAAAAAGAATAATGTATCATTCATTCACTCACTCCTTTATTCGATTAACCATGATTGAGTTTGGCCTTTAGGGAGATCACTAAGGTTAAGTGAGGTCACTAGGGTGGGGCCCCTACCTGATGGGGTGGGTGCCCTCGAAGGAAGAGGAAGAGCCTGCTGAGCTCTCTCTCTGTCTCTGTCTCTATCTGATGCGTGAGGACACGGGGAGAAGCAGCCGTCCGCAGACCAGACTCTGACCCTGATGTCACCTTGACTTGGACTCCTAGTTTCCAGACTGTGAGAGAAGAGCTGTCTGCTGTTTAAGCCACCGGTCTGGACCCTTTTGTCAGGGCTGCCGGAGCTGGCTGACACCCCAGCCCGCCGGGGAAGCCAGTGGAAGTCCGTCCAGAGCTTTCATCATCTCCACTCCCGCGGCCACCAAGGCCCCTGTCTGGTTTTGCTTATTTGGGGCTTTTGTCGCAGCTATGACAGAGCTCGGGCCCAGCGCTCCTTCCCTGGGACCCTTTGTCTTGGAAGCCGTCCAAGGCAGCCCCTGGACAGAGATACAGAGATGTATCACGGAGGCTCCCGGAGTAGGGCAGGATGAATGAAGTTGCTCTTCTGTGGCCAACGTCGTTTTTCTCTGACAGCTTTGGAGAGCAGCCCTGGGGGGTGGCTGCAGCGGGGTGAGCCGGTGGCAGTCAGGGGGACAGGTGCCAGGTGAGGAGGCTCATTTGGGTCCCCCAGCTCCGCTCTGGCTGTGGGCAGCCAAGCTTGCGTTTCCCCGGGTAATTCATTTTGATTTTGGCATCTCTGTGGACACCGTCCCCACCAAGCAGCTGAGCTCCATTTCTGACCTGCAGGAAGATATCGGCTTTTGCTTTACCTGCCATCTGGGCTCTCTCGCTGTTCGGAAAACAGCACTTTGGCAAATGGAAGCTGAAACAGGCCTCCGCAGTCCCTGAGAGCCGCGGCGCTCTCCGGAGAGTGGGCAGTTGTTCGTTTTCATGCATTCTCATTTAACAAATATTTACAAGTGTCTCTTAGGCACCACGGTCCTATTCTGGAAGCTGGGAGCAAGTGGCAAAGCGGCCAGAGAACATCTGTGCCCCGAGCAGCTTTGGTTTGCAAGGCGGGGGGGTGGGGGTGGTGCGTGGTGGTGCAGAAAATGAAAATCTATACAAAGACGTCAATAAGAAAAATGTCCGGCAGTGACAGATATTTTGAAGGAAATGGAACGAGGTGTGGTGGTGGAGGCGGTGGAGGTGAAGGAGGAGGGAGAACTGAGCCAAGACCTGACTGTCAGGAAAGAATCAGCCAGGAAGAGGGGCTGGGGGGAGGGGTGCTCCAGGCAGAGGGGCAGCAGTGCAAAGGCCCTGGGGCAGGTGTGCTGCAGGAACCCAAAGGAGGCCGGCATGGATTCTGGCACAGCGAGTGAAGGAGAGAGAAGGACAGTGGGGGTTGACAGAGGAAGGGGCTGACCCCGGGGGCCCTGCAGGTTGGCTGAGGAGTTCAGAAGTCCAGCACAGCGGGAAGCCATGGTTCAATCTGGAGGCAAGGTGAGCTGACTGACGTTTTCAAGGGTGCACTGAGGGCAAACCTGGAAGCCCTAGGCCTGCCCCTCTGCCCACCTCCTGGGACCCCGCTGACCCGGGCCACAGAGCCTCTGCTCGGCTTCCTGCTGCAGCCTCCTGCCTGGTCTCGGGCTTCTACTCCTCCCTCCGCAGGGCCGAGTTTTAGCAAAGCAGCCGGACAATACCGCTCCCTGTCTCCGAGCCCTCCGGTGGATTCCATCTCATTCAGAGAAAAGGCAACTTCCTCGCAAGGGCCTGACAGGGAAGCTCCCTGCCCCGCTCCCCCACCCCACCCCACCGACCCCTGCCCCCTCCTGGGGACCTTGTCCTGACCTCCGTCAGGCCTTTGGTTGATGGATCCTGCCTTTGCCCTGCTCTCATCCCCACCACCCCGTCTCTTTTCCACTTCGTGTTTCTCGAGGGCTCTCAGCACTGTTGAAGAAAGTGGCGCCAGGACACCGGTGAGAGCGTGGCAAGGAAGCTTCACCCAGGCCCACGCGCCGGGTGCAGACCGCAGCAGTGGGGTCCCACAGCGGGGCAGGGACTGGGCTCCGCCCGGAACGCAGCACCGGCCAGTGGGGATTCACAGCCCAGGAGCAGCGTGGGGGGCAGTGGGAGGAAAATGACTAACAGGAAACATCGGAGGCGAGGGGGATCCTGGCTGAACTCCCCCCACAGCGCTCTTGCCGCAGGCCAGGGTGACCAGACACCGCTGGAGGAGCGTGGAGGATGAGGAACCAGCTCAGACAGCATGGAGGCTGATCAGATATCAGGGGGTGGGGGGTTCCGGCTAAAC
>RJWJ010042329.1:0-13070 GCA_004363605.1 Indri indri | reverse complement strand
TGTGTACACATACATACCACATTTTCTTTATCCACTCATCAATTGGATGGCACTTATTACCAACCATTAACATAACTTAATGGGCACTTAGGCTGATTCCTTATCTTTGCAATTGTGAATTGTACTGAAATAAACATTCCTGCACAGATGTCTTTTTGATAAAATAACTTTTTTTCCTTTGAGTAGATACCTAGTAGCAGGATTGCTGGATTGAACCGTAGGTCTACTTATAGTATTTTGAGCAATCTCCACACCGCTTTCCATAATGGTTGCACTAGTTTACACTCCCAGCAACAGTGAATAAGTGGTTTCCTTTTCACTGCATCTGCACCAACATTTATTTTGTGACTTTTTAACAATGCCCATTCTGACAGGGGTAAGGTGGTATCTCATTGTGGTTTTAATTTGCGTTTCCCTGATGATTAGTGATGTTGAGCCCTTTTTTCATAGGTTTCTTGCCCATTTGAAACCCACTTGATCATGGTGAATTATCTTTTTGATGTATTGTTGGATTCTATTTGCTTGCATTTTGTTGAGGATTCTTGCATCTATATTTATTAGGGATATTGGTCTGTAGTTTCAGTTTCTGTTGTGTCCTTACCTGACTTTGGTTTCAGGGTGATACTGGCTTTGTATTAATAGAATGAGGTAGGGAGTATTCCTTTCTTTTCAATGTTAGGGAACAGTTTCAGTAGGCTAGGCGCCAGTTCTTCTTTGTAAAACTGGTAGAATTTGGCTGTGAATCCATATGGTCTGGAGCTTTTTTTGTTGTTGTTGGAGATTTTTGTTATGATTTCAGTCTTGCTAATCATTATTGTTCTGTTCAGGATTTCTGTTTCTTCCTGATTCAAGCTTGGAAGGTACAGTGTTTCCAAAAATTTATCCATTTCCTTTAGAGTTCTAGTGTGTGTGCAGAAAGTTTTCTTAGTATTCACAGATGGTATTTTTTATTTCCGTGGTATCAACTGTAATGCCTCCTTTTTCATTTCTGATTGAGATTATTTGAGTCCTTTCTTTTCTACTACTTGATCTCTTGGTGCCCAGGCAATGGCATTGTGACTTTGCCATCCACTGCAGCAGCAGTAGCCTGGGGTCACAGGCTCTCTTTCCATCTGGATCCCACAGCAGCTGTGGCTGGGCAGGGCTGCCCAGGCAGTGGCACTGGGCACCAGGTGCCTGGGTGCCCACTCTGCCAGCATCCCCCAGTAGTGGTGGGGGCATGCGGCAGCTGCCTGTGGGCACACAAGAGCACCTGGCCTCCCTGCTCCCTCCCAGGTCCAGCCGGGTCAATGAGGAGGTGGCAGCAACAGATCTGAGCCCTGGGTAGATTCAGCCATCAGGGACTAGGATCTCAAAATGATGCCAGCTGCCGTGCTCAGGGTTTGTAAGCCAGCAGGATCCCATTTTATCTTCTCTTTGGATCAATGTTGGTGCACAGTCTCCAGTCAGCTCCCTTTGTCTGTTCAGCAGTCTGCTGTAGTGGAGCGGCCCTCTTGTAGGTCCAATTGCAACATCCATGGCGCGGGTATGGAACCCCAGGTTTCTCTCCTCTGTCCCTTCCCCACGTGTACTTCCAATCCTGATGGGCAGGTTGCCCCATTTCCTCTCCTTAACTTCGAAAGCCGCCCATCACCTCTCTGTTGATTCTCAATACCCTCTCTTAAAAGATCCATCCGAAGGTAAGCATCTACTCGCCACTTTTGATCCCTCCCATGACAACAGCCTGTGTAGGTTGCTTCCAGTCCGCCATCTTGGCCCCTCCCCCCAATTTTCATCTTGGCCCCTCCCTCCAAACTGGGCTCTGAGTAGTAGCCCAAGATGTATTTAGAGAAACATGATTTGAGAAAAAAATGTTTCAGAAAATGAAAGAATGGTCAATCGAGCCCATATTAATACTTGAGATTCCTGTAATGCATAGTTTAGGAGCATTCTGTTGTCAATTCTGATGCATAGTGAAAGATTTAGAACTGAATGTTGTAATCAGGTATATTCTTTTATTTTTAAACCACTGTATTGAAGTATGATTGATATTACAAAAAGCTGTGGATATTAAGTATATAAAACCTGATGTGTTTGGAAATAAGTAAACACCTGTGAAACCATCACCACAATCAATGTCATTAAACTTATCTATCACCTCCAAATGTTTCCTTTTGTCTGCCATCCCCCCACTTTTTGTTTTATCTTATTTTGTTTTCCTGATGTGGTAAGAGTACTGAACATAAGATCTGTCCTCTTAGCAAATTTTTAAAATATGCAGTAGTGTATTGTTAATCATAAGCCCTACATTGTGCAGTAGATCTCCAGAACTTATTTGTCTTGCATATCTGAAACTTTGTACCCTTTGACCAACACCTTCCCATTTCCATCTACCCCAGCTCCTGGCAATGACCATTTTACTCTCTGCTTTTATGAATTCGACTATTTTAGATTCCACACGTGAGTGACATCATGCAGTATTTGTCTTTCTCTGTCTGGCACAGACTTTCTCTAGTCTATCTATGTTAAATAATTGATCCCATTTAATGACAGAGATTCTGGATGGAGGAGAGAGAGAGAGGAGATATGATCTAGATGTCCCCTGTCGCTTCTCTTTCTGGCAATAAAGCAGACCTGGTACCGAATTGACTTTCCTACTAGCAGAAGCTAAAAAGATGGGGGGTGTGTGTGTGTGTGTGTGTTGGTGGCAGGAGGGTTTGGGTGTGGTGGGGAGACTAAATATGTTTATACCTGCATTGCCGATGTGACAAAACAGAAAGAATTTCACAGGGAGTAAAAATGAAATAAAGAACATCTAGAAGGTATTAAGTAATCAAACCTTGCTTTTGCCTTCATCTGTACCTACATAACCTGGACACCTTGAATTTCTGCTCTAGTGTGCTATCCTCCCCTCCCACCCAAATTTTCATGATATAATAGAGACTGCTCTGACTGGTAGCCATACATTTATATATATGTAAATTCTAGCCCAGGGTAAGGAGTACAAATACGAGACTCCTCATATAAAGCTGGAGAAAGGATTTTTACTGGCATCATAAGGATAAAAGGGACATAAAACTAAGCAGGAAGTTACAACAAAACAAACAATAGAACAACTAACACTTCTGTAACTCTTGACATTTAGGGGAAAGGAAAAGAGTCAAACCCTCACTTCACATGTGTTAATACAGGTATTGATATGGTCAGAAAATCTCAGTAACTAAAGTGATTTTAGGTTGATACTATCTTCATGCAAAAAATAGACCCAACTACAAGAAAATAATTCTAATATATAGAATAAAGAAGAATTTTAAAAGTGATTTTACTTCTAAATTAGTTTTTTAAAGATTAGCATAACTTTGATAACAAAATAGACTAGAACTGCATAAGAAAAAAACCTTCTAGGCCAATTTCTCTTGTGGAAAAAGTCTTAAACCACATAGTGGCAGAAAATCAGCACTGTTTAAAAAAAAAATGATGATTCAGAATGAGCTAATTGCATCATCCCAGAAATGAAAGCTTGAATTAATGTTAAAAAATTGATTAGTATATTTCACCACACATATCAAGGCCACATATTGTTCCCTGATATTTAATTTCTCCTCCTTCTATACAAATGCAATTTTTATCTAAACATAAGCTTTACAAGAAATACATTTTTTTAAAATGTGGGCTTTTGCAGAATAGCATACTACATATCCCAGACTTCTTTGCAAATACATGCTGTCATGGGACTAAATTTTGGCCAAAAGGATGTGAAACACAATAATGGGTTTAACTTTCTGTCAGTTGTCTTAAATCATAAGAAACTTACCTATTTTCACTCTTTTTTCATCTTATGCTTACAGAAATGTTGACATCATATACAATAATCCTCTGAAATGTATAAGAATGGAGCCACAATTTACTCTCTTTATGCCTGGTCTATTATTAAAAAAAAAACCCAAAAACAAAGTAGACTTTGATTTTCTTTAAGCTATTCTTACTTGAGATTCTTTTATACTTGGTGAATCCATATACTGAATAACATTCTGCCTTGCTGAAATAAGGAAAAGCCATATGAGCATCTCAGTAGATAAAGAAAATGCATTTAAAAATGTTGAACATTAATTAATTATCCAATTTCATGTTTCAGCAAAAGAGATAAAAGCATCTGAAACATATATAGTTTATATTATAATTAAGTTGAAATGATGTTAGCATCCTCATTGACAATATGGTGGATTAAATATGGTCATAAATTGTTTGACACCCTTCCTATCAAGAGCTGAGTTCTGTAACCTTTCCTGAAATTGTGTTAGGCTCTGGGAAGAATATGTCAGAAGTGATACTGTGCCAGTTTCTGAGCCCAGGCCTTAAGAAACTAGCAGCTTCAACTTCCTGTATCTTGCAATACTCCCTCAGGGAGCCATAGTCACCAGATAAAAAGTTGAACTACACTGAGAACAGCTTTCTGGGAAAGCCACGTGTAGACACTAACATTGCAAGCCTCAGATAAGCCCATCTGTTCATTCATCACTGGCAAATCTCCAGACATATGAGTGAAGCCATTTTGGACATTCCTGACTAGCCCATCTATTTTGCTGAACATTAATGAGTGGCCAGAGTTAAAATACATGGGGCAAACAATCTCACGGTAAGTCTTTAATAAATTCATAAGAATAGAAAAAGAGTCTTTACTTCCTAATTACCTTTAAAAAATTAACATGCTTTATTTTTATCACAGATAGTTTGAAGAATTCCCATATATTCCCTTCCCTGTATTCTTTAGCATGTTACATTTGTTACAACTAAGGAATGCAGAATTAACTCAAGTTCTTTGTGTTGTACAGTTAACTAGGTCTTGAGAAATGCATAATGCCAAGAATTCACAATGAAAGTATCATACGGAATAGTTTAACTATCCTAAAAATCCTGTGCATTTTCTTTCCCCTGTTCATATGCCCTTACTCTCAACCCCCAGCACCCCTTTTTACTTAGTTTTTGCCTTTTTCAGACTGTCATGTCATTGGAATAATGCAGTGTGTGGCATTTTTAGATTGCCTTCTTTTACTTACCAATATGCATTTAAGTTTTTTCTGTCTTTTCATGGATAGAAACCCCATATTATTTAATCACTGAATAATATTCCACTTTATGAACATACCACAGTTTGTTTATCTGTTCACCTATTCATTTATTTACTTATTATTTTGATAGATTTAGGGATATAAGTGATTTTTAGTTACACAGATGAATTTTATGGTGATAATATCTGGGTTTTTAGTATGCCAGTCCCCCAAATAGTGTATATTGCACCTGATGTGTAATCTTTCATCCCTCACACCCCCTTCCTTTTGAGTCTCCAATGTGCGGTGTACCAGTCTGCATGTCTCTGTGTATCTGTAGCTTAGCTCCCACTGTAAGTGAGAACATGCAGAATTTGATTTTCCTTTCCTGAGTTACTTCACTTAGGATAATGGCCTCTAGGTCCATTCAAGTTGCTGCAGAAAACATTATTTCGTTCTTTTTTATTGCTGATTAGTACTTCATAGTATATATTAATATATCACTCTGTTGCCCAGGCTGGAGCCTTTTGGAGGAGTCATTAGGGTTTTCTAGATATAAGATCATATCATCAACAAATGGATAATTTGATTCCTCTTTTTCAATTTAGACACCCTTTATTTGTTTTTCTTGCCTGATTGCTCTGGCTAAGACTTCCAGGACTGTGTTGAATAGAAGTGGTAAAAGTGGGCATCTTTGTCTTGTTTCAGTTCTTAGGGGGAATGCTTTTAACTTTTCCCCATTCAGTATGATTTTGGTTGTGGGTTTGTCTTATATGGCTTTTATTATTTGAGGCATGTTCCTTTTATTTTTTTGAGGGTTTTTAATCATGAAGGGATGTTGTATTTTGCCAAATGCTTTTCCGTCTATTGAGATGATCATACGGATTTTGTTTTTAGTTATATTTATGTGGTGAATCATATTAATTGACTTGCATATGTTGAACCATCCTTGCATCCCTGGGATGAAACCCACTTTATAGCGGTGAATTATCTTTTTGATGTGCTTTTGCATTTGGTTTGCTAGTATTTTCTTGAGGATTTTTCCATCTCTGTTTCATGAGGGATATAGGTTTGTAGTTTTCTTTTTTTTTGTTGTATCCTTTCCTGGCTTTGGCTGCATGGTGATACTGGCTTTGTAGAACGAATTAGGGAGGATTCCTTCCTTCTTTATCTTTTGGAATACCTTCAGTAGAATTGGTGTTTGTTCTTTGAATGTCTAGTAGAATTCATCTATGAATCTGACTGGTCTTGGGCTTTTTCTTGTTGATATATATATATATATATATATTAATAACTGATTCAATCTCGCCTCTTGTTATTAGTCTGTTCAGGGTTTATCTTTCTGATTAAAAATTGAGAGATTATATGTTTGTAGGAATTTATCCATGTCCTCTAGATTTTCTAATTTGTGTGCATAAAGGTATTCCCAGTAGTCTTGGATGATCTTTTATAATCATGTGACATCAGCTGTAATGCTTCCTTCTTCATTTCTGATTGAGCTTATTTGAATCCTTTCTCTTCTTTTTTCAGTTAATCTAAGTAGTGTTTTAAATAATCCCATATTTCTTGAAGATTTTGTTCATTTCTTTTAATTCTTGTTTCCTTATTTACGTGTCACTGGTTAATTCAAAAAATTTGTCTTCATAGTCTGAAATTCTTCCTTCAGTTTGGTCTATTCTATTGTCTCGGTTTTCAATTGCGCTTTGTAAATCCATCAATGTTTCTTTCATATTCAGAAGTTCTGCTTTTGTTTTTGTTTTTTAAAATATATCTATCTCTTTAGTAAATTTTTCACTACCCTGGATTTTTTTTTTTAGTTTCTTTGTGTTGATTTTCAACTTTCTCTTTAATTTCATTGAGCTTCCTTCTAATCCATATTCTGAATTTTTTATCTGTCATTTCAGCATTTTCCTTTTGGTTGGGATCCATTGCTTGAGAGCTAGTTTGATCCTTTGGATGTGTAGAAACAATCTATTTGTTCATACTGCCAGAGTTACGCTGATTACTTCTCAACTGGGGAAGCTGAAATTTTTTTTTTTTAATCTTATTTTTGACTATACTTTCATTTGCGTAGAATTTTGGCATGTTTTTTTCTGATTTTATTGATTTATTCTTTTCTTTTTTATTCCCCCCTTGGGGGTGTGCCCAAATTGTAGGTGGTGCTTGTTGGTTTAGCTTCAATTTGGTGTACTTTCAAGGAGCCAAGGCTCTGTATGTATATCTTCATCATCAATAGTCTTTGTGTAGTGAGCAGTGTCTTTCTCAGCTACAGGTTGTTTTAGAAAAAGTACTAGGCTGTAGTTCAACCGCCAGGCCGTTAGGTGGTGCGGATGTGTAAGAGCTGGCTGCGGCAGGAGCTGATGGTGCATGTTTAGTTTCAGTTTGCTTTGGTGGTAGGGTGGTCTGTGGAGAGCCTGCTGTCCTGCATTCCCTGCTCAGTCCTGGAGGGGGAACAAACTTGGGCTGAGCTGGAAGCAGCCTCTCACCTGGAAGCAGCCCAGCCTGAATCTCCAAGCTCTAGGGATCACACAAGTCTCCCCAAACCCACCAGTCCCCCGGTGGCTACTGCAATCTGAGTGGGTGCTGGGGAACATTAGCTGTGGATCCAGCAATGTGGAGATCCAAGGGCTGAGATGCCCTGGTCATGGCAGCTGCCTCTCTGAGAAGGGAGGGAAATGAGCTGCGCCTCCCATGCAAAACCCAGGAACTGTTAATAGGCTATTAGTGGGGTTACGGCCCTCCACCCCCACAAGTTCAAGACTGGCTGTCTCATGGCACACCTGTGCCAAACCCTCCTGGGAAGAGACACAGCTATGTTCGCAGTAGTAGCGGGGTGGATGGGAAGTCCCCATCCCCACATCGCTTCCTGGGCTCTAGCGCTGCTTTTGTTCTGGATTGGGAACACTCTCCTACAGACTCCCCTCTCCACCTGCATGTCTACTGTCAGGGGTGCAGAAAATTTGGGATCATAAGCCAGGAACGCTTGCGCAGAGCAGAACACACACTCCGCTTTCCTTTGACCCAAAAAACATTGCAGCTGATGGCGCTTTCCCGTCCCTGAGGGGCATCCTGCCCTATGGGTCAGACCTCCAAGTAATCCTGCAGATCTCCTGTGTCACCCCGGACCTTTGTGGTTGTCACAGTTTGAGTGGGTGCTGGGGAATGTTTGTTTGGAGTCCAGTGACATGGACCGAAGGGCTGAGACTCCTAGGGCAAGACAGAAAAACACAGTGGGTGCATAAGCAGTATGGTGCCTGCCGCCTCAGCTCGGATCTGTGGTGGGAGAAGTGATCCTGCGCTGGCTGGCAGCCCAGTGCTTTTTTCTTAAGAAACTCTCCATTCACTGAAGGCAGCAACGCTTGGGCTTGAGGCTGAAAGTATTTTCCTCTTTTTTTTTTTCTTTTTTAAATTGAGAATTAATAATTGTACATATTCATGTTTGTGGTGTCCAAGATCTATGTATACATTTTGATCTATGTATACATTGCGTAATGGCCAAATCGGACTATTTAATATATGCATCGCTTAACATATTTATCATTTTTTTGTGTGTGGTGAAACTCTTAAAACCTACTCTCTCAGCAATTTCAACTATACAATATTTGTTATCTAATACATTTGTTGCTACTTTTCTTTGAACAAGCAATTATCTATTGTGAAAAAGAAACTTAAAATATTTTATTTTAACTTCATATATTTCTTCTCTGATGCTCTTCCTTTCTTCATATGGGTACAATTTTCTGACCTGTATGTTTTTCCTCCTCCCTGAAGAACTTTTGATACTTCTTGCAAGGGAGGTCTGCAAAATTCCCTTAGTTGTTGTTCTTTTGAAAAGTCTTTATTTCTCCTTCAATTTGAAGAATAATTTTTCTGGATACAGAATCACAGGTTGTTTTTTTTTTTTCTTTCAAAACTGTGTGTCACTCCATTCTTTTCTTGTTTCCATTTTTTTTTTTTTAATGAGAAAATGATATATTTCTTATCCTGGTCCTCTACTTAAAGTGCCCGCCATACATCTGGCTTCTTGCAGAATCTTTTGCACTTTGAATATGATATGAGTAGGTATTGATGATTTTGATATTTATCCTTCCTTGGTGTTCTTAAGTCCTAGATCTGTGGTTTGGTGTCGGTAATTAAGTTTGGAAAATTCTCAGCCTTTATTACCTCAAATATTACTTACTCTCCTTTCTCTCTTGCTTTTCCTCTGATTTCCTATACATATGCATTACACCTTTTGTAATTTTCATGCAGTTCTTGAGTATTCTACTTTATTTTTATTTCACTGTATTTTTCCATTTACATCTTAGTTTGGTAGTTTTCTACTGACGCGTCTTTGAACAAACTGATTATTTATTCGTCTGTGTTCTGTCCATTGATGAACTCATTGAAGGCACTTTTTATATCTTACAGAATTTTTTATTTTTAGCCTTTCTGGTTATTTCTTATTGTTTCCGTCTTTCTGTGTACATTACCCATTTATTCTTGCATGCTAATTTTTTCATGAGAAATCTTAAAATGTTAATCATAATTATTTTCAATTTCCTATATGACAGTTATAAGAATGTGTCTGATTTGATTCTGGTTTTGATGTGTATTTGTCTCTAGAGACTGTGTGTTTCTTTTATTTATTTATTTATTTATTTTCATTTTAGCATGACTTGTAAATTTTTGTTGAAAGCCAGACATGGATTATTTGGTAATAGAAGTCAAAGTAATTAGGATTTTTTTGTGCAGTTTTATGTCAATCTGGCTAGGAGCTGAGCTATGCTTCAGGTGTGCTATAGCTATAGGAGAGGCTTTAGTTTTTTATAGTTTCCTTGTTGTTGCTTTTTCTTCCCTGTTATCTTTGAGTTTTCCTAAGAATTTCCTCTAAAATAGAGTCTGTGTCTTACAGGTCTCTCAATTTTAATTCACTGTTATTACATTTAGTGCCCAATTATTATTACCTCCAGTGTCTTATGATTCTAGTAAGCTAATCTCAGTTTCAACTATATGTATTGACCTCTGTGTAGATTTTGAATCAGTGTTTTGCCTTATGAACTCAATTCCCTAATGCGCCTCAGAAAAGTCCTTGATTATGAGTTTGTTTATGCTTATTGTGAGGATGGAAGTTATGACTTTCAAGCTCTTTACATGCAGAGTGAAAACTTTAAGTCTCCTCACTTAATTTTTTTTGTTAGGTTAGTATAACTTTCATACCAAAACAGACTAGCACAGTAAAGGAAGAAAACTTATTAGCCAATCTGACCTTCAGAATTGTGAGATATAATAAAATAATTATTGTTTTAAGCCATTGTGCTTTGGGATGGTTTGTTATATGGCAAGAAACAACCAAAATACAAACTATATAAAGTTAAGTTGTAATTTTAAAGAAAGTTTGACAAAACTACTGGATACAAATCAATACAGAAAATCAATTGAATTTCTACCTGTCATGTGCGGTAAAAAATATAATTAGAAAGCATTCTTTAAAATAGGAAAAAAATAAAGAACATTGGGATAAATCTAACATATATAAGTGTTTTATGAAAAATGTTAACTTTTTTTAAGGTTGATAATGAAGACCTAATTGATAGAAAGATATATCATATTATATATGAAAATGCAATATTCTCTTCCTCAATTGACCGTAGAGTAATAAAATCTCCATTAAAATGCCTTCAGTTTTTGATGGAAATTGCTAGTCAACTCTATAATGTATATGGAAGAAGAATAAGAAAAATAAGACTCACTACTGCAAAAGAAGAAAAAAGTCCTAGGGGCGTCTTCTCACTTGATTTGGTAGAGGTGATAAGCTTGTATAAGACAAATATGTATCAAAGTATTTGTAGTATTGAGAAAGAGTGATCTAGGACAGGTTTGGCAGAGTATACTTAAAAGCCATTGGTCTCAGGTATTCAATTCAGTCAGTAAATCTTCCCTGCCACTTACATGAATGGGTGAACTCAACTCCATCCTAATTTCTAGGAGAAACCTCAATTCCTACTAGTTGTTTTTCAAAACTTTACAAACCCAAGGATTTTTTGGCATCTAACTTACTTCAGTGACTACTCAGGGGCACTGAGAGGTAAACGTAGCTTTTATGAACGAGGCAGGAGGAAATCTTTTTTTCTTTAAGTTTGATCATGTGAGGTCACATTAGTAGCATTTGCAAGCTTGAAGTAGAGATATTAACTCCTGCTCCAATGCCACAATACTGTAATAACTTTATGGAAATCTCCATGTTGGAAACTAAAAGAGAAGAACCACCCTTCCTCTTTCTCAATTTATTATTTCTTCGCTTGTTTCTAAAATGAGGATACTAAGAAGCATAGTGTGTACTTCAAATAACACTTAATTAAGAGGGGTTGAGGTGGTGGGAGGTGGGGAAGGGGTTGGTTCTTTCCTAAATTATTTTAGTATCAAGACTTTCTTTTGCCCACTAAATTGTATTGGTTCAATTTTACAGAAATAAGTAACTAAAGATAATCAATGTTAGTCACAATTCAAGGTTATATTAAAAGAAAAATGCAAATACTATTTGTGTTCAAAGTTTTAAAGTTCGATGACAATAATGTAAGAGAATTTGAAAATATGACATTTTGAAATTATTTCGAAAATATTTGATTATTTATAAAAGAAAGCAAATAAAACTCCAATCCATCCTTTTATCCTGTCAGACAATAATTAAAGGAATTAGTTGATGTGCTAAAAGAAACTAGATGCAGTACAACTTACATGGATTTCCCTGTAGATTACATAATTCTTGTTTATTATTTCATTGTTGGTTTAAAACAAAGTTTATCTATTTGTAGCCATAGTCTTCAACTCCTCTTCTGCTATTTTTTGGCAGGTCACCATATTGGCACTTACAGAAACCTGCTGTGTTCATTGACTTTTATCAATTTAGCATACATCAAGGGGTTTTATTATCATAAAATGGTATCCTATTTGAATTCAGTACATATTACTTAAAACATTTTTAAATATTTTCAAAGATTATTTCATAATTTGGTACTTGCATAATTTCAAAACTTAAAAATACTTGGAAAATGCACTCGAATTTGTTAAAATTGCCCCCACCCCCATACATCCACAACCAAGACAGAAAAAATATTCCAAGTGTCTTCCTAGCAGGTCAGAGGGGTCATTTCAATTGGAAAACAAGACTTCAGATGCGATTTCCGTTACCTAAGCTAATTGCAAACAAATGTTCCTTTTGTCAGAAAGGAACAAAAAAATGTTAAGCCCAGTGGAAACACTCTTTCTGTATTTGGTGCTAGTTTCTGGCAGTCTAGGTAGCCCAAAGATCTGATTTTCCTTCTGGTTCTCCTCAGTCAGGATTGCCTGGCATAATTATTTTAATCCTAATTCAGCTTTTATTGTTAAATTTATCCAAAGTATATATAAAAACTTTTGCTTATTTTGGGTGCTAGGGATCATAATGTTCCTCGTTACAGAAACCCCCATGTCTGTTGGCCAGGAGAAAATAAACAAGGCAGAACCAGAGCTCAAGTTGCTAGTCTGACAGGCTTCTAGAAGAACCAAAATGATATGCGAAAGTCAGGGTGAGGAAAATATCAAGTTTACTAATGGAACTGTCCACACAAAAAAGAAGCCACTCTGAAAAAGTTGAGTTGAGCCCTAAAGCTATGCTAGGAAAAGGATGGAGATCACTAAAGAAAGAAAGCCCAATAAATGCAAAGAACAAGCTGCTTTATTCTTCATTTCATACTTGCATTACCAAGTGCCTACTCTGAGCTTGTTTTCTGTTTGAAAGGCCTTGAGGGTTCAACCACTGTATTAATTGGAAAAGTTAAATCTCTTGCCTGCTGCATTTGCTATAACACCCACATTCTCAGCAAAACCATTGGCCACCTGTACTCAGCATGTTCTCACACATGGTCATTAACTCTGAAAACTAATGCAAGCCAAACAAAGCCAGAGGAATAAATGGGTTGCCATAAGAAAACAATTAAAAAGTCACCTGTTGTGAAAAGACATATTTAATCAAACCTGGGCAAAGAGACCACCCAAGAATAAACAGAAGTTTTTCTACAAGTC